>FIZT01056848.1:0-14110 GCA_900065295.1 Paracoccus marginatus
TTTTTTGAATCGAAACATACGAATTTCCGAGTTTGTTGTGCTCAGAATAATAGGCGTTTGCGGTAGCGGCGACGTTCTTTTTCCCAACCCCCTCGCCGAGCTACCGCCCGGCCTGATTATTTATCGGTTAGCTTCGACGACGCATCTCCCGCTCCATTGCACAGGCTATAAAATCATAAAAGGTATCCCAGTTTTTACGAAAAATCCATTTTTGAAAAAAAAAAAATGGAGAAAAAATTCCATCCAAAACGTCCTGCCACCGTCAAATATATTCACATTCGAACACCTCCTCCTGCGGCAACAATGCGGAAATTTCACCAATTCCGATTCCACGCAGCTATATCATTCTCGTTTCTACACCCCTACACCGCCGCCTGCGCCTTCTCGTATGGCGAAAATTATTCATTTCTTTTTAAAAATTAACGATTTCACAACACTCAAGTTTTAAGAAATGATCAAATTTTGAAAAAATCAACAAATTTTAAAAAATTAAAAAATTGTGAAAAATTTCAAAACCCCTCCAAAAAATTTAGAAAAATTGTCAAATTTCGAAGAAACGTGTCGTTTTGAAAACACGAGGACAGAATAAAAATACATTTTTCGGACTGTTTGATCGTTTCTTCGAATCAAAATCATAATTTCTCATTTTCTTACTACATACAACGAGCCAGTAGTCAATCGGAACGACTCTTCAAATTATTCGACATTTCCACGCATTCTACATGTTTTGTAGAATATCTTTTCTACGGGCAAAATGACAACCCTGGACCACCTATATCTATCTACTACTCGTATACGCACGAGTCGAACAATAACGACATCTCTTCATTAATTCCAAGGTCTTGGCGAATGCGTATACATAAGAAAGTGCGTATACTGCGTACGGTGCGGTCCAGCCTCTCCATCTGAACGTACGTAGAGGCGCAGGCGGCATGACATAGCTCAGCTAATTGTATTGTCTGCACCTCTCATCATACTTAGCGTCGACGTCCACAAAAAAGCTGCCAACAATACCTTCTACCTATAGGTATTCGAGCCCGGTGATATAACCTTGCGGTAGGATTACACGTCCATAGGTACCGGTACACTCTAACTAGTAAGTGCAGTTTTTTGTTTCTTTTATTGGTCCGTTGAACCTATACTAAGAGTACGTACGTTTAGGCAGATACGTATACGTACGTGTAGCATACAAGCGAAATATATGTGTCATGGACGACGTCGTCGTCGTAGTCGTCGTCGAGTCAGGCAAAATAATAGGCGAGCTAGGTCATCGGTACGCATCGAAAGAGACAATCGTAAGTACCTACATTATATGCTGCTGAGGACGAGGCTTGGCTCAGCAGCCGTCTCGGCTACTTATACGTATGTTAGACGACTCCCATCCAAGAAGATTGTAACGGTCTCACCAAACGAACATACGAGTACGTCCATCTAGCCGCATAGCATAACAGAAATGATGTATGCGCGTCAATCATGGACGAATGGTTTGTGAAAATTCACCAAGTACATAAATATATGCGCGGAATTGCATAGACGTTTCCTTCAAAGGCTGCAATTAAATGCATATAAGGCTATTCAAAGCTAATGTAGCAGTTATTTTAGCAGCATATCCGATTACATCACCGTACACCCACACGTTATCGCATGGGAATGGCGTGCTGGCTATCAAAGAATCTAATACACGATTGCGGAAAAGGAAAAGGAAAAAAAAATTATCTCGGTCCGAAGATAAAGTGCCTAGTGCCGGCGTAAAAGGACACGCATTTATATAAACCCTTTTCTTTTTGTTTGCACTAGCTCGGCTCTCTTTTCATATCGAACCAAACAGATGAAAAGTTTATTATTCGGGGTTAATGGTGTGTAAGTGGTTCGGCCATTGTGTTTACGAGGTGCTTGTTTTATATGTACTTTTTGTATTCCTTCACGCGTTCCCCTCCCTCCCTCGCCCTTCTCGGCCGAGTATTCGTTGCGGAAAAAGTACCTCGTGCGCGCAAAAAAACCAGTTGAACGGGACCCGAACTATTTAGCTGTTTGAATGAAGAAGAAAATAAAAAATTGCACCGAGTTGGTAGCTCGTTTAATAAACAACGTGTCGTGTCATCCCTGTCCCTTTCGTATGCGACCATCGGCACGACGAGGACGACGCGGACTAGTGCCGGTGAAATTCGAGTACCCGATGGACAACCGGTCGTAGGCGGCGAGGGAGTCTGAATGCACAAAAGGGGTTATCAGCATCTCGTTACGTTGAGAAGAAGGCGACGATGAAGAAGAGGGTAGGGAAGCAAACCCCCCGAGTACATCTTTCGCCTTCTATTACGAATGTGGCCCCCCCTTTTTCGATTGCAAAATCTCAACCACCATGAATGGAACGTACTCTCTCGAATTGTCAGCTTCGCGCCCACACCGCCGACCATCCCTCTTGTGGACCGATTGCTTTACCAGCGCGGTTTTTTTCTTCCGCTTCCTTGGTGGTGTATTCTTGTATGTCGAGGATCCGTTGGTTATCGTCGCGGTCGTCGTCTCCTTTGCAGCTCGATATATTTCATTCTTTTCCGTATTTCCCCTATTTCCCACCCGCATTACGCGCGTTTCCTGTTTTCCAAGTACGGGGGTAATAATTCATTGCGAAAATTTTTTTCCTTCCTTTTTGGTTGACGTTCGCTCGTTTTTCTAGTTTCGTTGTACGCGACTGCCTTTCGAACTGGGCGATTGCCGTAGTAGGTATCGGTTTTTCGAATTCGCAGAATATACTGCATGTTGCCCTAACTTCGAATGTGTACGCAGGCTGCACGAGTTGTAACTTGAAAGAAGCAGTTTTGAAGTAATTCGATTTTCGTCGGATTTTTACGCTTTTTTCCATTTTCTGCTTTTTGATCTTGGATCAGTTTTCGATTTTTTTTCAATTTTCCATTTTTTTTTTTTTAAATTTTCACTTTGACGTCGAAGTTTTTTAAATTCGCAGGAAAAATTCTAAAAAAGTTCTTCGTGAGGAATTTTGTTTTCAAAAATCTTCAAAAAATTTTTTTTCAAGCGTTTCATTTTTCAAGGCAAAAATTTCTTGAACTCAATTTTGAAAAAATCAAATTTTGTCAACTTTTTTGGAACCAAAATTTTTAAAATTCTGAAAAAATGAAAAAAACGTAAAAAACAAGAATGCATACTTCTCAAAAACTTTAAAATTTTGAAAATTTATTACAAATCAAAATTTTTTAAAATTCTTATCAAAGTTGATTTTTCTGATTGATTTGTCAAAAATCAAAAAAAATTCTCAATGAAAAAATCCGAAATGAAGAAAATTTTTTTCAATTTAAAAATTTGAAAAAAAAAACGAATATAGACGTTTGGAATCTAATTTTTTTATTTTTTCAAATCAGAAATTCTTGTCTGTAAAAAATTCGGTTTTCTATTATTTTTCATTCATTTTTTTAAAACGTATCAATTTTTGAATTCTTTATTTTCGATCTGATTTCAATATTATCACCAATTAAATTTCCTTCATTTCTTCCATGAATTGATATATTTCTTTTCAATTTTCATTTCTCATTAATTTTTTTCAACTTCTTTTTTTTAGAAATTTTCATCCATTCAATTTTTATTTTCAACTTCTTTAAATTTTTGTTCATTTCAGATTGTTACAATGATGTACAAATTATATACACCAACCCAACGACGTGACGATCATTTATCCGTTCAAAACGTATCCTCATCGTCATCTGTACTGCTCCAGCAATAGTATTCTCCGCCTAAATACGTCGTACACACCAACCGTCGTGTCCGTACGTACAGCGAGCGCCGTATTCCCACTCGTGAATCGCACTGGCACCGGCATCATTGGCATCGGCTAGGCACCGGCATCGTTACGTCGAAGTGGAGCGGTGGGATGAGGCGCGCGGTACGATTTCCAACGCCCATCGAACACGGTAGTATCCACGTGTACGACCTTGATGAAAGCCTTTTCCAGTGATCGCCTCTCGCGTCCTCGCGCGAAAAATATGCACGTCTGATGGTGCGTTCTTGTTTCGATATTTACAGCCTTGTCCGATGACGTTTCACTATTAATTCATGTTCCAGTCGCTCTCGCTCTAGCTTCTTTCTGTTCGTCTCTCTCGCTCTACTCTGGCATACGACAAGACCGTGTCGTCGATTATCTATCTCGTATCTTGTATCTCTCTATACTGTGTACTCTCTCGCATCATCGTGTCTCATCTGTTGGCTGGCCAAGCTACGTCGAGTCGCGTCGTCACAGTTCGTCTTCTAATTAGTCAGCCATCAGTCGACTCGAAAGTTCCAGTGCGTATAGTCTGGAGCACTCGCACACTTTAGCGGTTGCAGCTCGTGCTATGTACATATACACATACATACAGTATACACGAACATCGCTACCGAGTCAGCGAACGCAGATTGAAAAGCCTTCGTTTCAGTATTTATCTGTGCGAACGACTGCTGGCTTATTCAGGTGTTACCTTCTTACTATGGTTGTGCTTCGTCTCTGGTCGTCGCGCAAATACACACCGCAATGGTGCATATTACAAAATACTCGAGGTACACAGAGAATATACGAGCGAGGAGATACGACTCCGCCTCGGTAACTGGTCACAGAGGCATCGTGCGATTCACGATGCGATGCAAGTCTGGTTCGGATGCTCCGTCAAGTATCTCTACCATAATAATCACGACGCCCGAGTCGTCATCGTCTACCATGGACGATGCGACGCCGACTGCATAATTTATAAATGACCTCCCAGCTTCTTCGCATCAACTCGATTTACCTGACCATATGATTCGTATACGAGCGACGGAGAAAAATCGATCCAAAATCGAAGAATATTCGTTTCCAAATTGAATTCTCACGTGAATGCCTATGACGTATCTAGCTAGCTCTGACCTTCACACAGCGGTGCCCAAGTGAGTTTTTTCGATATAGGCTTCATCGCAAACGCCTACAGACGACACGTGTCTCCCGTTTTCTTCTTCTTCGCCATTCCGGCTGCGTGCGTTCGTTAAGAGACGATTATCACACCCCGAGCCGGCTCCGGCCCGGCTCGTATCTCTTAAACAATCAATTTATCCGCAACAACGGCCCTGTAAGTTTCGGCTCGGCTCGCGTTTTATTCGAGCTGCGCGTTCTGCTCCGCTCGTCGATCCGCAGCCGCGTCCTATACTACGACCTCATAAATAGGCGAGTAATTAAGCGTCACAGAATGGACGCGTGATTGCGATAGTATTGTTGACCGGAAGTACACGTACGAGTACATGTACATGTACACGAGAGACAGGCAGACACGACGCGGCGACGCTGCGGCGACGCTACGGCGACGACGCAGGGGCAGAGCAACACAGAGAAGGGTTACCTGCCCTGGCTCCTTTAATGGAATTTCACATTCGGATACCGCAGCACGCCCGTCCGAAATTACGCAACTACTGGCCGTATACCGTTTCCCGCACATCCTAATAGGTAAATTCTCTACACTTTGCTCGGGCCGCGCTGGCTGCTATTGTCTCGTACTACACACATACCGGGGCTGACTATAACACATACGAGCGAACGAGCGACGCGGAGGATGGTGCCATGCCACCGATACCACTGGCTCTGCTGCGTGCGGCCACCTCGCTCACCTCATATTCTCCGCAACAATATACTATAGTATTATGCAGATATATTATGTACATACCTACCACTACACGCATAAATGTAGTATAGACTATACGTTTGCACGCTCTAATAGATTCGACGACGAGCGCTGCTGCTCTTTGAAAGCTTAATTAAATGCGAAGCGACGACTACTGCAGCGGCAGTGGCGCGACGGGACGGGACGCGGTGACAATTCAAAGCTCGCGTGACATCGGTATTTTTGAGCAATGAACCGGGATCGCTCGACAGTCGACGTAGACTGCATAGTACTATACACCACAAAACGAATGAAAGAGCAGTACAATGCAAAATAAAGGAAAATACTGAAACTACTTAGATCTCCAACTGAAATTCGAATCTATAGCTCGAGAAAATAACTCGATCGGGATTCGCGAAGAGAATGAGAGAAATTGCATTAAAATTTCGGAACTATTTGGGGAATGAAACGTTGATAAAGCCGCCGCCCCTCTCCAGGAAAAAGTTCATAAGAAAGAATTCAAATTATTGATCACTGAAAATAAAAATTGGCAAAATCGTAAATTATTCATGACAAAAAATTAAAATCGAAGATTAATATTGATAATCAAAATGAAAAATTGAAATCGATCATCAAAATTGAATCGATGATCAATATGAAATCGATAATCAAAATCAAAAATAATAGCAATCATTGGAACAGAGAATTGAAAATTTATTTCAACGATCGAAATCAAAAACCTATACTTACTTATTGATAATCAATCAAATTGATGATCAGATTTTAAAATTTATATCGATAATTGAAAATTTATTTGATGATTAGAATTGATTATTGGAGATGAATTTAAATGATCAAAATCGAAAATTCATATCAATAATCAAATTTGAATTGATGATCAAACGAAAATAAACAATGATAATCGAAATTAAAAATTAATAATTAGAACCAAAAATTAATGTCATCAACTGAAATCAAAAATTAATAGGCATCAATAATCAAAAGTAAAAATTGATAATCACCAAAACCGAATCGATGATCGAAATCAAAAAAAAATTATGGTAATCAGAACCAAATAGAAATTGGAATTGATATTTTGATAATTCAAACTGAATCGAACTGATGATCGAAATCAAAAATTGAATCGGTATATTCAGAATATTGAATATTCGAAATTAATTTTGATGACTAAATTCAAAAAATTATTTTGATAGTCGAAATTGAAAGGATAGTCAAACGAAAGTAGATACCAATAATCAAAATCAAAAATTGATAATCAGAAGCAGAAAAATCGATGCTCAAAATTTTCTATTGATGATCGGAGTTATAGTAACGATAGTCAAAAAGTAAATCGATAAATAAAATCAAAAACGAATATGGTAATCAAATAATCGAATAAATCAAAAATGAATACCGATGGTCGAAATTTGATCATCGAATTCAAACATACCTAAATAATCGAGTAAACCAAAAATTCACACTGATGATCGAAATTCGATTATCTAAATCAAAAACTTATACGTACATCAATAATCGAAATCGAATATTAGAAAGAGGAATCGATAATCGAAATCAGAAATTAATAATCGAATAGGTAAATAGAAAATTCATACCGATGATCGAAATTCGATTACCAAAATCAAAAACTGACCACACCGATAATCAAAATCGCATATTATAATAAGGAATCGATAATCAAAATCAAAAATCAATAATCAAATAAATGAAAAATTCACACCGATGATCAAAATTCGATGATCAAAATCAAAAACTTATGTCGATAACCGAAATCGAAAATTAGAATGAGTTATCGAAGCCAAATCGATAACCAAAACTAAAAAATAATAAGCATTTAGAATCGAAACTAAATCTACCATCAAGATCGTAATACGTAGTCGGCCAAATATTGACACTACACAAAAATTGCAAATTCATAATAATTAGTATATAATTAAAATTCAACGCTCACCCTCAAAACGATCCTCTTATCTCACCATGTAATTCCTTACCTCTCTCCCAACTTCCCACATTCACTGGCCACATCAGTCACACAAAATTCGATGGAAATTTCACAAAATCCTTCCTTTCACCTCTTTGCGCACCAGTTGGAAAAAAAATTCACTCAACTCGTCCTACAAGTCTTTCTGTCGAGCACAACCACGACACATCGCCCATCGTAGCACACACAACCATAGAAAGTACCATCCCGTATAGCTAATTTCACAGCCCGGCGTGAGCTTTAATTAATCGATCCGTCCCTCTCCCCCAGCCTGTCACCTAGCCCATGCGAATACCGAAAGGTTAAAGAAATAAAAACCTTTCGCGCGAGATACGTACGAGTAGGTATACGAAGCGACAGCCGAAGCTCCGGTGTCATATGCTTACGCGATATGGCTTTTCGCTACCCATTATTTATGCTCGACCGAGTCGACATCGCGTATGGAAATATGGAAATCGCTCGTGCTCGCGTATTCTCGCCTTCCCATGCGCACCTATGAGTATTATTTTCGTCGATGGGTTTCGGCACGCGCACACACACACACACACAGAAAAAGCTCGCCAAATACCGCAATCCGTGCGTCGTTGGCATGATTAATTGATTCCAGCACGCGATATGCAGTCGTGAAATCACAAAACATGTAAGTACATACACAAACTTATGGGCACGAAATATAGAACTTTGAATCGATTGTTCAACATGTGACGGCTTTACACGGAGAGGTGAATATGATATTTCGCTGTATATGTATCGTATTGTATAGACATGTGATGGGTCCAATTTCTCCCTTTTTTCGGCATAATCGTCGATGATATACGAATACGATAGGTGTAAAGTGCTAAAATCGCCTAGTCAACCGCAATTTCACTTCAGATTAGAGAAAATTAACGTTCGCCTAAACGAGCAGCCACACCTAATACGTTGGAGCGTAAGTTATGGAAGGTTGTCACCCTACCAAGAATGTGGAGTCAGATGGTTGGCCAAAAGGGTACAATTTTTTGATTTAATTTTTCAGTAAATTTTGTTGTTTTTTCGGAGTGAGTGAGTGAGAGGAGGGGAATTCAAAAGACTGATTTGAACTTTTTTTTCATCCAAATTTATTGTCTTTTTCATTTTTCAATAATTTATCAATTTTTTTGAAATAAATTTTAACCGCAAAATTTTCCAAAAATTTAAATTTGGGGAAAAATTTTGAAATAAAATTTTTTGTTAATTTATTTTTAAATGAATAAATTTTTCCATTTTCCAAAAATTCGAAAAAATTTATAATCCATTTTCAGAAATTTTTTTCGTAAAAAAAATTCTCAACAAGTTGCATTAATCGATGAATAATTTTTCGGTAGTCTCAAAAACTGAACTGAAATTTTTTTGGGGTAAGGGGTTCAAAAAATGTTAGTTTGATGATCGTTAAACTCGCGTCAAATAATTTTCGAACTTTACCTGTAAAAATTACGCCAAAACTAACCGAGCACATCAACGTACAAAACCATTTTCATAAAACCAACGTTTACCTGCAACAAACCACAAAAAACAAAATGGAATTAGAAAAATCGATCATCGCATATAAATACGCAAACGTAAAGGATTTCGAAGATCCGCATGCCCAATTCCTCTCTCGACTTTACCCAGCTACGTTTCTTGAATTGGCCCGAAATTTCCATCTATTCGAGCGAATTTATCGTCAAGTGCCGCCGAATATTCTACTATGCAAATTACCACAGCAGACTATAGAGGAAAAAAAGAAATACGCTGCATAATTTATTAACGCTCGCGAGCTGGACGAAAATAAAAAACACTATGCAACGATAGCAGACAAGAGAGACAGAGGAACCTAATCCGTGCACATTCGAGGCAGGCAGGTTTAACGCTTTCGGAGTCACAACGATCATCGCAGCGCGCAATGATACACTTAACCTACCGCTGTGAAAAGCGTCTGATACGGCGTGGTTTTTTCTTCTTTGCAGCTTGAAAAGTCACGAGAGTCGAGGAGCGACGAATTTTCGGTGTACTCTCATCGTGCCAACTACATATAAAAATATAAAGTACCTAAGAGTAAAACCAGTTGCGTATGAGAGAATCGGCGGTTGATGTGGTTCGCGACGTCGACGCATCGCTTCCCGAAAGGCGAACGTCGAATGGAAATGAAAAGAGAAAGATGGTATTTCATTGAAAAAAAAAAGGATTACGAGGCGACTGCGACGCGTCCTTATATTATATGCGAGGGTTATCGGTATACCTCATCTTAGAATAATATTCGACGTAAAGAAGGATTATAAACGTTAACTAGTTGGACGAGGGTATTAAAAGGCGACGAGGTGCATCTCGGACGAGCATGCTTTTTTTTTACATATTTCGCGCCACCTATCTATCGCTAATCCTCTCGAAGGTACGTTTACACACAAGAGAATTTCACCGTTCCACGACGACGAGTCCGGGCCGCCCCGGTTTATGGCATCGTAATGACAAGCGGTTGTCAAAAGCCGTGCACAGATGACGATACGCCGTTACTTTCGCAGCATCTTGCCGGCCAGCAAAAGGAGCAGGTACCAGTATACGACTACAAGCATTTACATGTCCGCGCCCAAGCATCAATCACGGATTCGTGTTTAATGATGTGAACGACAGACGCGTCATCTAGACGGCTATCTGCTATAGGGGATGGCACTGCTGTACTCGGCGAACAAACCGGATACCCAGCAAGAGCAGGCCTACGCCACCTATAGATGACTGCACAGATTAGCGAATCGAGTTGATAAGCATTTTTTTAAAACGAAATTCATCAAAAGAAATATAATATGAGAGAAAAAATTTTCATAACGGTTACGGGCTCTTCCGGCTCTCGCTCTCAGCAGCCGGTGTGGTTTGCATGTTTAACGAATTTTTCATTACAACGATCATTTCTCCATGGATTGATGTTGTCGACTTGTCGTAGGTGAGCTTTTCGACGATATGGGAGGAAAAAATTATCGAATAGCCGAGAGAATTAAGCGAACCGGAAGTATTATCATCGTTTGAATTCGTTTTGGAAATTCACAGAAAATTATCCATACGGATTGTGGTCAGGTTTTTTTTTAAATATGTGATTTAGTCGTATATGAGCTTACAAATAAATTTTGAGCATTTTTCAAAAGTTATGGAGAGTTCTGAAAATTCACGAAACTCTAGAAAAAATTAGTGAATTTTTGAAGAATAAACCAATTTTTAAAATTTTCCAAAATCGCAAAATTTGAGTTTTCGAAGATGTTCGGGGCGTTTGAAAAATGACTTTCTGATTCGAGAACTAGTTTCAATATTTTTTCCCCGTCTTTTTGGAGCTTCGAAGCTTCCAGAAATTACAATCGACAAACTTCCCCAATTTACATTTTGTTGGCTTCTTTTCAAGGCATTCAGAAAATTTCAAATTTTTGCAATTGAATTTCGATTCAGTTGGGCCTGGGGGAGGGTTTGGAGCTTTCGAATTAATTTTTAAAAAAATTCAAATGGACTTTTTCAGAGGTTTTCCTTTTTTTTCTTCAGTTTTTCAGGCTCGAAAAAAATTTATAGAACATTGAAAAAATGACTTTCCATTTTATAACTGATAAATTCAAAAATTTTTCAGACATTTAGGAGGCTCCTAAGAAAATCTTTCTATTTCCAATTGTAATCTTCTGACAACAAAATCAAAAAAATATACAAACGTCTGAAAAAATTCTCACGCCTATTCGAGTATTTTTCTCGCATTCTGACCCCCTCAAAAATTTTGGTGAATTCGTTCAAAGTTATTTTCAACTTCGCACAATTTTTACCCCGTTCAGAAAAATGTTCAACCATTTTATTTTCATTTCAAACCTATTCTAGTCGTTCAAAAAATTCCTTCATCTCAACTCCAATTTATCCTCTTTTCAAACAACTTTTTAAAAATCACAAAAAAATATTCCACCCCGAATATTTCCACTTTTTTTCACAATTCCAGCACATTCTCGACGCTCAAACAGCTGCCCAAAGCGACCAAACGAATACCGAAAATTATACCTACGAAGCTTTCCACCCATGCACAGACAGATCGCACGCTGGACTTCAATGGAAACCGAATTCGACGCCACGACAACTTTCCACCGTCATCATAAAAGCATCTCCCGCTCATTTTACCGCGCTCCTACACCACCTTATATTTTATTCGTCGACAAAAGACGACGAGGAAATCGGGCTAAAAAGGATGCGGTTAATTATCCAACGACGCTTCGGCCGACCAAACGTTTATAATTGGATTAAAATTAATTACTCGGCTCGTCCGCCGGTCCAACTTCTCCATTCGGTCAGATGCAGGCCCGACCGTTTGTCCATTTCGATCCCATTTTTTTCTCCACTCAATTGTTGCCCACTTTAGACTCGAAGCCCTTAGCCTTCGATCGAGCCTGCCAGCAGACCTTTATTATATTATGTAGGTAGTAGTAGTACGTACAATACCGCAAATCTCATACAGCACTAAACGATTGTCGGCGGGTAGGTACTTGTGTCGTAGATTGTCATCGCGAATGTCTTTGACGAGATGTGAGAGTGAAATATTCGTTGAAAATGCCAGCGCGCTTATTTGCATTGGTGTAGTGAGTACGTGGGAAGGATACGTAAAAGGGGAGGTAATCTTAAATACACACGAGTCAATCCTCAGACCACTCAGAGCTAAACCCCGGCCACGTATAATGTTTTGATCATAATCAAGACGACATAAATCAACAATGAAAATATGTCCGTTCTGATTTCATTTTTTGTAATATGAAATATTAAAAGTATTGTCATCGACGAGTACAACAAAAAAATAAAGAAAGAAGGGTGAATTCATTATTGTCGCATACCCTTATAGGTATACCTGTTTGCCCTCGATTCCATTTCGCCTCCTTCTCGCTCCGCACATCTTCTCAAAGGCATCGCCATTGTGTACGTGCTACGGTGCTACCGCAGTAGCTGCGCATCTCCGCTGCGTGTGTATAATAATTCGGGTACCTGACAATTATTCAAAGAGTAAGAGAGCGTTTCGGCATTAATAAATATGTTTAAACGATACCCAAGTCCGGCATTTTTCTGCCTTTCAAAACGATTATGTATTTAGTAAGAGAGGGCATCCCCCTTATTTTTTTCTTCATCCCAATACTTAGCCCTTCTTAGAAAGCAACAAAAAAGAAAATAACTTGATGACAACAACTCGCAATATTACATAGGTATCATTATCGAGTTGTACAACCAATACACCTTCAATCTCCAAGATCACCGAATTCTTTCGGGGGGGGGGGGAGGGGAGGAGATACCAATTTTGGGAAGAAAATCTGAGCCAAGTATTTTCAAAAGTAAACAAACCAGCTCGTAAAGTCTCACACAAGTTGAAGTAAAAACGACGTGATATTTCCCTCACTTCTTCGGTTTAAAAACACGACGACGACAACTCCAGCACCCTCATTCGTCTATTTTGTTTGCGCCTTAACGACGCAAAACCCAACTCTTTTAGGTAATTTTTCTCACCTTCGAACAGTTTCACATCTCTCTCCACTCCTCCCTGCGCCACCATATTTTGCCACGATTGCGAAAGCTTTTCAGTGTACGAAGCAGCAATCGCGTAGAGATATTTCCTCGTCGCTTTAGCCTACGTCAACACGAGCTTTTCAGTTTGCCAGCTTCCTCTATACGAGAGATGTGTGAAAAGGTCTATACGTCGTATACCTACGCGAATGTAGGTGATGATAAGCTGCGTATATACCGTCACCGATAGAACGAGACAGACACGCAGACTGAGAGGCTGAGACTAAAGTACACGATGAGGTTCGAGGAGGAGAAAAAAAAGGACACGCTATCGTTGCTCCCGTTTCGTCTCTCTTCTCAAATTATCTGCTGTGTACTCTTTGACACGTAAATCCGGCTTATAAATGAGTCCATAGAGGTTTCCTTCGTATCGCTTTGGTCTCTGTAGTCGCGCTATTACGAGGCCCGCTTGCCTTTCTTTGCCCCCTTTTTTCTTTTTTTGGATACTGTGCTCGCAATAAAGAAGAAGACGACTTTATTTCGAGCGTGGTGGGTTTTTGTACTTTTCTTATTTTCCGCAGTACCCACGATGCGTTTGGATGTAGGTCAATTCGGGCGATTCAACGGTGAATTTTCGGTCGTTTCGGGTTTTCCAAAGTTTTAGGGAGTTTCGAGCGCTGAGAATTTTTTAAATAACTTTTTCACTCTTTTTACAAAGGGAATACCCGGTTAAGCATGGTTTCTTGGCCTTGGGAACCGATCTTGACCGCTCCTACCCCAAAAGATCAACCGCGATGAAAAAAAATTTTCATAAACATTTTGCACCCCTAGCACAAGTATTTTGACAGGAGGGGGCCAAAATGTATTTGTCCCTCTTAATTTTTTCATTTTTCGCCAAATGTAGCCATGTAGATAGAAATTTTGCGTTTTTTCATTAGATCGATTCTAGAGGATAAGAAGAACAAACGGATTTTTCAATTTTTTTTTTTTTTTGGGGGGGGGGGGGGATTTT
>FIZT01056851.1:0-12750 GCA_900065295.1 Paracoccus marginatus
TAAAAGCCTTAATTAGCCCTGTGCCCCTCGGAACTGGAACTGGAACTGAAATTGCATGTAGTTCCAATTCCAGTTTTCAGTTTTCAGTTCTCACAATTCTAGTTCCAGTTCCGGTTTTAGTTTCAGTTTTTTCTTTTCAGTTCCAGTTTCAGTTTTTCCATCCCTGACAAATTCTTCATAAGAAAATACAAAAATTAGGCGAACGCTTCAGATGGTTTAAAACTGCCTCCAATCGATAGGTATTAAAGGCGAAAAATATGAAATGCCTAAATTAAACTCCAGTTTTTCACCTTTGCATGATGAAATTTGGAATTTTCGAAAAACCAATAGGCATCTATAAGCAATAGTATTCGATTTTCTTTCGTTTTTTTCACTAATATTCAAACTTTTGAAATTCAACTTTTTTTAGAGTAACGAAATCACTTAATTCGCCTTCTAATACGTACCTAAGTATAATATTTTGCTTCCGCATCGTCGCGCCCTAAACTACCAACTTTTTAAAAACCAGCTTCTTTTGTACAACTAGACGCCGTGCAATCAAAACAAAAAATTACAACAATAATAGACATAAGGGTAGTGAAAACACCAAACAATTAAATACTACAAAAAGGGGTGCAGTATGGCGAATTAATCGTTGTCGAAAACAGGGTTAAGGCCTATTTTCTAACACTTAGGTCTAAGGCCGTATGCACACGCGGAGTCTTTTATTTGCGCTTTAATAAAAAGGTCGAACACGATTTATGCCCTTCTTTTCGGGGGTAGGTAGCTAGGTAGATACTTCTTTCAACAAGATTGCACCGGATTTAGAGCCATACGAATTTTCTTTTCACATAGATATTTTGTTTTTCTAATAAACGGAAACGTACAGATATTTATTACGACCATTTGAAAAAATATAATATACATATATCTACATATTCGCAGTGAATAATTACTAGGTAGGTAGGTAGGTAGATAGGTACAGCCTTCACATATCTACAGGTATAACAAAAAAAAAAAAACTCTTTTGCAAAACATAAAAACCATTGCGTCATGCATCACATAAAATTCGGAAATACCTATACGAGATGCATTTCATCATTTTTCACACCACCACACAATATCTACACAATATATAGATCTACCAACCGCATGTCAGTCGAGACTTTTCACCTACACGTTTTAAAATTCACCGCGCCGAAAAAGAAAACTGCAATGATAATAAAATAACTTTAAAAATATTCAACGGAGAAAAAAAGAATTTTCCTTGCGAAGAACATTTACAACGTGTAAGTAAACCGTAATCGCCGCAAGAATGAATAAGAAAGAAGGGAAGTGAGCTGATTGTCTATTAATGAAGTCATTTAAATGCATGATCAGAGGATATTAATCAGGGTGGATAGTTTTATATGAGAGGGTTATAGTGGGCTTCAAAATGTTGAGTTATTTACGCTATTGGTACTGTCGGCAAAAGCAAGTTATACTTTGGCGAAATTTCTGTAAACTTTGTTCCGTTCATATTAAACAAAATAACTATAAGTAGTAAGTAGAACAAGCAGGCAAACGGGCTTCAAAACTTTCAGAATAAATATTAACCGCGAAATATAACGGTAACCAACAGAATTCTGATTTCCTCATTGGAAATTTTATTACCTCTATAGGGAAATATTTTCGTAAAAAAAAAAAAAAACAACAACGAAAACTGTTTGATTTATTATCTGTGGTTATTTGCTATGAGGTTTTGCAAAATCGTAAAACTTTCGCAACGAAACCTATATGATTTTTGTCCTTGATAATGTAACATGTTTTGCGACACATAAATTCACATTGAGCACGATGTGCGAAATCCATAACATGATTACACTACTTACCCGTATTTATAATCGAACGAGTCAAATTTGACTATTATTTAGAGCCTGGAACAATTTTTTTCACGCAGTGAAACATTTTTCAGCCGAAATGAAAGATGAGTTCAACATGGTTTGGTAGCCAAATTTTTGAAAATCGACTCGAATCTCAGCGAGGGTAAATATGTCGAAACACTAGAATAACTTGCTGTCATTACGTAAAAAGGTAATTGAAAGAACATTTCAAAATATACTACACGTATACCGCGTATAAGCCTACCTATTCTATTTTTCAAAAGGTTTTCGTCAAGTAAGCATACCTACCAGTTATAGTTATTTGTTCGTCGATATTGAATTAAAGCTTATACAAAATTCATCGTAACATGCGTGTTTTTCTCGAAAACAAAACAATGTCGAACAAAAACAAAGTATGTAGGTAATTTCTTTTCGCCGCGTTTACTTTTGTATTTTTCCGGCGTACCTATTTCGCGTGCAGCTTAAACGCAACACCTCCGCGTTGAAAAAGTGTAGATAAATTTAGTGAAATCCATTTAAAAAATAAACAAGACTTTTTTTTTACCGAGTCAGCGAATACTACAACCAATCAGATGTCTCACATTTTTAAAACAAGAAGTTGTTATGCTTCTGCTCTGAAGCCATTGGCATGGTGGTTACTTAAGGAAGCAGATTGGGTATCTACGCGTTGGTAGGGAAAAAACACCTAGATTAATCGACATCTTCGTTTGTCTGAAGGTAGTCATTAAGTTAGCATCCGTTTATAATAACCACTGCGACTGGTTTTTCACATAACGTACAGACCGTTTCTAATTAACCCTAAGATTTTAAACGCGATTTTTCAAGCCTACCAAGAGGAGGATCGAATACTGGTTCGGACACACTTACTTTTAATTATTAGGTTCCTACTTGAAACAGTTTACGAAGGTAGTGAAAAATCAATGAGAAATTTAGTTTTTAATACTTATTATTACCCGAGTGGAGGGCTTTTAATTATACATGAGACCTTCATCTTAGTCTTTTTAATTTAAATTTTTCTAACAGAAAAGGAATCTTATGAGATGAATGGTAATTGCTTTGTAGATTTCATTGTTTTAATTTTTTTTTTTTTCAGTACATTTCAATATACGTACCAAAAGGTACATTAAAATGGTAGTCGATCGGTGTCAGCCGCAATGATAACACCATATAGGCCGTGTATACCTAGATATCATATACGCGCGTACAAAATCACGGTTGAATTCTGTATGCAAATTAGACACCACGACGGTGGTGACCGTACGCAGCATCGAGTCGGGTCGCATCGCTGTTTAAATATTAAAAAGAAAAAAGGCCTGACCACTATTCGGTCTCGCAAATGTTAACACCGATTCCAAACGTACGTACATCTCTGATTACATTGGCACTGGCAGTCGCCTTTGTATTCCACAGAGAGTAAGCAAATCTAAACAAAATACCCATTCCGGTATCTACCGTCTCAATCTCGCCGTGTACGTTGAAATGAAGAGGGATTTATTCGAAACATATAAGAGACATTTGCCGCGCGACGCCCCGATTATAAAGTTTTAGACAATCTACGTTAAGCTGTAAGTTCTCTGGTGTCACTATCGATGGTTTCCTTTTCTAGCTTCAATCGTACCACACTTAACACGTGCGAGTCACGCGTATCAGATTAACTAACTGCACGCTAAAATATACCGCGTATCTTGTTGCTGCAGATTTCAAAGTTGGAAATTTAAATTTTTGGCTAATCTGCTCCCGCCTATGCAGTCTGTTGGTGACGCCGAAAGCCCAGAGGTTTCTGCTTCGGCTTGTATGTAAGCCGTCGCGCTGCTTAGCGCGGCCTTCGACGTCGCGTCGCGTCAAGTTGACATGGGTGACCAGTCATTTGTGTGTTTTAAATTTAAATATTCAAGACTGCCACCGCCTTATCAATAGCACGATCCCGATGAGGTGTTTCAGGCGGGATTACACCTACTTGTACGTTCCCTGTTTAATGTTCCTCTTTTGAGATGCTGCTATCTCTCTTCTTCAAGTAGATTGGATTTCGCTTTCATTCGTATTTTTTTATCCATATGTGTGATAACTTTCGGTTTTCCCTCTTTTGTATTCTCCATTGAAACTGTTTTAAAAAAAATTGCAAATCGGCGAACAATACAAACACCTACTCCCGTTAGATGAACAAACAAATCAAACTTCTTTTAAAGAGAAATTCCCTGATTTTCTACACAGTGTACCCAACCACAAAGGTTTTGAAACTTGAACTGCGGATCGAAAAAAATCAATTCTCAAAGTACCTGGAGAAAAAAGTTCTTTTTCACAAATCTATCCAGCTAAATATATGTTGGGAAGTAATTTATAATACTGAAACTACAAAGAACAATTTATTAAAATCGGTAGGTAATCAGTCCAATAGGTAATTTTTTCTCATTTTAATGCTTTATTTCAAAGAGCATTGACATAAGCGTTCATGAATCAGAAATTATGCACTGAAAATGATAAAATAAATACAAACAACCAAATTTTCTTAAAACACCAACTAACTAAGAGTAGGTAAAACTACATGGGTAGTATATATATTTAAAAAAAACTCTTATGCTGTGTAGTTTGAATTGCGGTGAAAAATCAAGCCTTTCAGACCGCGAGGAGATTCATTGAATTGAAAAAAGACGTAGAAGTGGCGTATGAGAAATAGCAGAAGCGGCTTCACTCAAAAAGAAACAGCCCTCGAAGAAGAAAACGGGTCGATATCCCATTTATAGCAAAATAATAGAATTTATGGTAGAGCAGAATGTGGCAGTGGTAGGATGAAGAGGACGAAGAAGGTGAGAGTTGCACAGTGCAGATGATCTCGTGTCGTGAAGGAATAACAAACGCACACGGATAAGAATCATTCCTTTGAATTTTACGGCTACCACGCCGATGTTTTTCCGTTTCTGACATAATTTTACTTGATTTTTTTGGAAATAGGAGGAAAATAAATTTATTGTGATGAGCAAAGGTGCGTACTAAAATCTCAATTTGAATCAAGGTTATACGTACATAAGTATTCATCTATTTACGCTGAGAGATGGAGTAAAAAATTAAATACTCATAGATATTAGGTATAGGTAGTACCATGCAAAACATCTACGTAGGTACACGGTATCAATGACGTAATCCCTTACAAATAACATGATAAACCCTTATGCAAAAATGAGGGTAAAATAGAAAAATTGATCGTTAAACGTTGTTGTTTTAACTTCTTCTTCGCAGCGTAAATAATGGACTTATCTTTTTATGCGACAGCTGCTGAACGTTCTCATATGAACGAATGATAGGCACTATACGTAACCTACCCAGTACCGATATTAGTATCGTTTACACAATACCTTGTACCTGGGTGCGATAATTTTTTATACCATTCTGAAGCTATCACAATAACAGACCTACAGGATAGATAGCAATAATAATAAAAAATTGTATTCTTTTACACATTCTTTGTGTACCACAACAGATTTTTGAACAGAATTATACAGCAAAGCCGCATGGCGCGTGATAGTGTGTATGTCTTGAAAAATAAAATATATGTGAGATAAGTAAAATATATCTGGATTATAAGTATAGCATGCGATTGCAAAAATGATGAACTCTGAGTCTGTGATGGTCAGATGATCATTCAGGTTACAGAACATTGTATGAAAGTATAAGCGTGGCTCGAACTTATAGCTGATGATGGGCAATAAAATCTGCTGGTAAATAACTTTGCTAATGTACAAAGAAATATGTACCATGCGAAAAGATACCATATTAGAATAACAACGTGACGAGGGAACTGACTGGGAAGACAATGGATTGAAATACGTATTTCATCAAGAAATCACTATTCTTATTGTAAATAAGCATTTTAGTTGGACAAAATAATGAAAAAATGCTTGGGACTCTTTGAGTACGAGTCGATTGGTTCCTTGGTGGTAGAAAGCAGCATCTACATGAATGCTAATGCATTATATGCATTATTCGCAACGCTATGCATAATTATATACAGATAACGTGTAATCGCAACGACGATTCTTCAAGACATTTTCATACTAAAATTCATCTCGCCTATGTTCTTCAATCAGGAGCCTCCATAACACAGTCACCGTTTTCTTTCAGCTCTATGCTCTACAGCAAATTCAATGTAACGTAATTTCTGTTTCAAGTTTACTATTAGAGAGTAAAACTAGCCGTTAGTTTGTGGTAGGTAATCCGGGATAACCTTAATCCGACAAGACTGCTGGGAAAACTTACCCTTAGATTTTTGGTACAAGGGTGTCAATGTCAAATACTAAAACCCGCGGAATAATCTCTAACCTTTAAGCCTCGATCTGATGCTTGATACGTTTTTACACTTCGCTGATCTCTTTACAAGAGCGCTCGCCCACAAAATAATCCTGTCCATTCTCTTCTACGCGTGGTAAATCAGTTTCCATAACATGTATTGGATGGTAGGATAGTATACCAGCACGCATATACCACCTCGTTGACAAAAATATATCTATCACTCATATCACGAACTTTATGACGATCGAAACACCGGCACCGCCGTGACGTGTTTTTCGAACTTGAATTAATATAGTGGCTAATAATGAACTAAATGTACGTATGCAACAATTCCATGACGCTATGAACAAACGATTGTTTGATAACTGAAACATTCTAATTGATGCATAATACAATTATTTAATACTAGATACTCACTGATCAATGTTGATTACGTGGTCTCTGGTCTTTGCCACACAGATAAATAAGGTATCCTAATGCACAGCAACAGTTAACCAAAAGACAGAACTGGTGCGCGGAATCCGAATTCCTTCTTTTCACCAATATTTCAAGCAACTTGTAAACTATTTGACAAAGAAATAAGTACGTATTTGAATAAATTGTGACTATTTTGTACATAATAAAATAATTATCATTAACCTTGAAAAGTGATGCCGGTCAACGCCGGTCGACTATTGCAGTGTAGTACCCATACTGGATTATCACTTTTCACCACCTCTGGCGGTTGTAATTGAAATTAAATAATTCTTCAATTGCAACTTGCAACTTGCACGTGAACTTGTAATTTGATTTGAATTTGATGCGTAATTTTTAACAAATTTTTTTGTAATCAAGTAATAGCACTTAGTTTTGTTTTTTGGCACCTATAAGAAATGAAAAAAATAATAATTCAAAAATATTTTTGTTCCTACCTACAATATTTTTAAAACCAAACTTTTATAAAATTCAAACTTCACAACTTCAATTTTTCTTTATCGCATGTCAAATTGTAATCAAACAGAAAGATAATTGCAATGGCGTAAAATAATATGAAAAAGTAAGTACCCATATGTGCATGAAAATTTTTTTTTAAACACCATAGGTACGCAGCTAGTTTTCAAGGTAAAATGACTCTACAAAAATGACTAAAATTTACAAAAACTAGTTACACCAATCTTGAAAACAGACATCTTAATTTTCTCAAGAAGATTTCATGGTGTTCTTAGATTCCCAAGTAGGTATATGTCGTATATTTTACTCGATCATAGGGGAGAACCCATTTTCAAGAAAATCCTTACTCCGCAATTTTATTATTAGTAAGTATTATGACGAAGGCAAGAAGTTGTGGATTATATTGCACGTACGGTTTTACACACAAAGAGTAAATTCAAAGAAGGGATGACACGTTACTGATATCCAAGCTAAAATGAAAATTGTACAACGTAAAGAAGTAAAACAGTCTCCTCTGATTCTGTCCACTGAAGGATATGATGTGTACTTAGCTACTTACTATGTACACACTAACTACATATTTATGTACTTACTATAGCGCCAATATACGTAGGACGTACCTATACCAGGTAAAATGTTTTCAGCCATTCAATTAACCACATGCACACGTATGCTTTCATGTAATGGGTAAGTATTTCAGCAAAAATTTAGTTGGGATTGAAGATCAATTTTCATTCATCGGATAAGAATTTGCTGCATTATAATTATCTGCTGTCAGCAAAACCGATATTAAGATTATTTACCCATCTATCTGTATCCCATCTATAATTTCAAACGTTAGAGAATTTGCCTATCCAAAAAGTTGAAGGCAATTGAAAGACACCGGAATTAGAACGTAAAAGTAAGCGCATACTCTGGATAGGTATTTGCGCTCAACATGAATATTTTAAGAAGTAGATATGTTGTTCTCTTGTTTGAAATAATTGCTCACCTTACCAACATTTATAATTTCAGGATATACTTCGTGAGTAAGCGTTTTTAAAATAAAAACCAAATAAATATTACTTCGCGGGCATCTAGGTATTCATAATTTCATCTAAAAAAATTCACAATACCAAAGCATTTTGTTGGTGTTTTTATATGAGAAAAAAGTACATTTCATTTTCTTGCAAGAAAATCTTCCAACAAAAGCGCACGTGATTCGTAAAACTAGTCTCAATCAGGCCATCTAAATGCATGGCGTTTTACTCTTTTTACCATGACTATTTTTCTAAAACGCTGGAAAAAATCTGCCCGACCTCTTCTCACCAACTTTTTCGGCAATAACCAACAATACCCTTCGAACGAATAAAGAGGAAAACAAATTTCCATTAATTGGTAACTTTCAATGGGAAACTTTAATTAAAATAGTTTGTACTTATTACTAGATATGTTATTTTTCAGAAGTTGTGAAATTTTACGTTTCTTCTATTTTATCATTAAGACGTTATTTAGGTGTAAGAGAATGATTTTTAGTTGAAACTTACCAACCTGTCTAATTATCATCTTATATCATTCTAATTCCATTTGTACGTTGGTAACAATAAGCTACAATAGCTGTGTAACCGATCAGTAAAATATTACGAGGTATGGCCAAAAATAGGATAAATTGTCATGATTTCCAGGTCACCTATTAAAACCCCTAAGCATATAAGTTTGTTACAAATTTTCACATCTGTTCGAATGTCACCTTTAACAGACAAGAATCCCACAGATAAGGGGAAAAATGACATCTCTACATTTTTCCACACACCGCGAAATTCTCACAAGAAGCCTATAGATAAGTGAGTATACTTACTGTCGGAGTGCGGTTTTTTATTTTTTTACATGTTAGGTACTTGATGTTTCACATCCAGTCGTTCTACAAATTACCTATGTACCTTCTTGCGGTCGTTGTACCTATGTAAGTAGGTACTTTATGAAATGTATTGTTGAAGGTGATCAAAGAAAGTGAATGTAATGTTTCACCACAAATACTTATACAATTTAAATCTGATGAACCAAAAAAATCTAAGCTCTAGTTGAGCTTACGAGGGTAGCTGGACATACCTACTATGTATCTCTACCTACAGCCATGTGTGTCGCACTAGTACTCCCTTGAGAGTACGCAACATTGCCATCCTCTCACCATCTTCAAAAGACCGGAATATCCTCGCAAAGTTCCGCTTTACTTCATAGTCAGATCAACGAAACTACCCCTTTCGCCTTTCTCCCTTGCCTTACAGAGGACTCATAGAAATCAGAAATACGTACAGTTGTGTACATAGAATCTGCTATATGGGGTGCCAAATCGCGATAAAATCGCTTTGGCCGGTGCGTCGAATATCTATGTCATTTGATTTTGATATACGGTTATAAGCACTCCCGCTTTAGCAGGAGTTACTTCGTTTAACTTGGACAATAACGCAGCAATAGTAAATTCGGCGTAGTAGTTACTGTATGCCGTTGTCGTTTTCATTTTTGATTTCAGGGGGAGATTGTTGACGATGCAAATGCCGTTCAGTCGTTCACTTTTGGCAACATTGCTAACCGTTTGCAAAGAGTTCGATTTGACCAGCATTTTTAAAGCACTTCATTGTCACGAAAATGCGGTTTTATTGAGATAAAATTGGTGGAAATAAGTTCTTTATGAATTAGGAGTGTTGGAGGGAAAAACTCAATAATCGACTTTTGTTTTTTACCTACAATTCAACTATCCACATAGGTATACCTAAACTTATTCACTAACTAGACTACTAGTCTCTCTAATATTTCTGTTGATGTAAGTGTATGAGTACCTAATAAATACACTTAGGTATACCACGTTAGTGTAAATATACCTACAAGTACTAAACTAAATGATGATAACAATTTTTTAAAATGATGTTTACAAACGCAAAATGAGAAGACATAGGTACTTACCTACTTACCTAAGTAAGTTAAAATTAAAATCAAGTCGTGAGTTTCCGAACAAAAAAATGTAGTTACACAGCTAAGTTTTTTTCATTCCCACATTCCCCTTACCGTATACTTACACCTGTGAAATAATCGCGAAGTTTAAATTTTTATTCTATGAATCTGGTTATCAAGAGATGCTGATATTAGAAAAGGACGCTGTAAAGTGTAACAATGGCCGTAATAAGTTTATAATTATTGTAAAAGACTCGGTCATAAAACGGTGATAACAGATCTAAGCTGCTGCAAGTTGGTTCAGTTACATGTTCGCCGTTTGAAAATATCGTTCCCAGAGGAGTCCGGAAAGGGTCTGAAACTCGCGCTGATAAGGGTATTTTCCCCGGCGGAGCAGTTTTAAAGGCCGGTCGTAGTACTGCTGTTCTCGTCCTCATATCGGTTATATTTACATCAGATGTAAACCGACGAGCATTATATTGTTGCCCGTTTACGTTTCTGCTCCTGACGTTGATAAATATCTAAAATATTGCTCCTTCATTTAACCTGATACTTTCGTTAGATATGAGTGACTGCCACTGATTTACTTTTCATTGATAATTTCTTTTGTCGAAAATGTATAGGCCAGCCGGACCGTAATCGGAACAGAAGTCAGCCTGTACGGCGCGGCGCGCCCAGCGCCTTCAACATCTCGCCACGTTTTCACGAACCCTCGTAAATGATACCTACGCATTGCGGCTTTCCAAGTTCAAAAAGTCGCACCTCACATAAATATGCAACTATAATGTAGGGTCCAGCCAGCGTATGGACAATGTTGCATACGGTACCTATACGCAGAGTAGCGCTTACGTTAGTTAGTACACTACGTAGGTAGGTAGTGATAGGTAGTTAGGTATTCACATTTTG
This sequence comes from Paracoccus marginatus, assembly GCA_900065295.1. Classification (NCBI taxonomy): domain Eukaryota; kingdom Metazoa; phylum Arthropoda; class Insecta; order Hemiptera; family Pseudococcidae; genus Paracoccus; species Paracoccus marginatus. The sequence goes on from FIZT01056851.1 coordinate 10,911, forward strand.
CTTCAGATAGATATGGTACCTACCTACTCAGTGCGTATTAGTATTTACATACTCCTGTTTAGAATTTTTTAGCCGACAGACAGAACAATTGAACACCTATGATATAATTTCTCGGCAACTGGGTTAATCATGAATACGAAATTTTGCGAAAATGTAATAGTACCTAAGTAATAATGAACGTAAATAGGTAACTGTTAATTCGAACGAAAAGAAAAAGCGCTCAACAAGATTTTGCATTTCAGCTTCGTTGTTTATTTAAATTTTTTTCTCTACATCGCGTTGCAGAACGGAATACAATAATTTGAAATGAGAAAGAAAAATTACTTTTTCTAGAGCGAAGAAAAAAGGGTGAAAAAAATATATAAAAAAAGAGAAAGACAAAACGTGAAAAGAAGCAAAAAAAAAGAAAGAAAGAAAGAAAGAAAGAAGACTCAAAAATTCGTTTCAAAGAAGAAAGGATAGATTATCTTCGACAAAAAAAAGCGCGTGGTATCGAAGAACGAAGACGCAGGGTATGTTTTTCAACCCTGTTGAATCTGCCCGGAAAATAAGCAATCTATATGCATAGATTTTCCCCGTCTACCCTATCTGAAGTACAAAATAGTTCCCCTTTTTATTTTTCTTCATCCATTGTCATTTTTTCTCGCAGTCTCCAGTGTTCCATAAATATGGACTCTACTTGTTTTCTTTTTATAGAAGAAACGTACCTGTGTAAAAAAATTCTCTTGCATTTATCTTTTTATAGGGCAAGTGTCATTGTTTAAATTTTCTTCGTGAATGTTTTTGTTGATGGTCGAACTGGAAAAAAAGAAAGTAGCTAACTGAAATAAATACCTATTTCAACATAATAGGTAAGTAAGAAAGTTGAATAGGTATAGACAGAAAGAATTCGGGCAATTGAAGGAAACGAAACGACATAGGTAGGTACCCACTTAGTTATGAGAATGCGGTGGCGTTGAATAATGTTGGTATAAATATGTATAGTAGGTATAACTTTTCTGATTGAAATAGAAAAATTACTCTGTATAAACTGATTTTTTCAAAACAAAAAAATTGAAAACAAAATTTTTATACTGAATGGCTCAATTTTTTTTTAATGTTTGCTCACACCAAGCTAATACCTATAACAGCAAACTAGGTAGGGGTATTTGCTTACAAGCTAGCGTACTTCATTATCCAACTTTGTAAATTATATCCTTTATTTAATGTGTGGCTAAATTACATCAACTTCTATAGCTAAACTAGCATGAACTTCAGCTCAATTTATTTAACATTTTATCTTAATTGCTTTTGGGTAACATATTTATGCCTGTTGCTGTACTCGACTAAATCAAGGGAAATGTAAACTAAAACAGAAGAAAAAAGTAAAATTAAATCTTCGAGGTTTTTTCAAGAAACTTTTATCGGAGTTGTGATGAAGATGAAAAAGAAAGTACAAGATATGAACAAGAAATAGGAAAAACACGTTAAGAAATTTTTATGCAACAAACTAATCGATTAAAGGGGCTAGCTGGATAAGAATGGTGAAAACGTCTTCTGGTGTCAGCGAGACGATATACTTGGGCAATAAGTAGGTAGGTAGGTACCAACCCGAAACTCAGATCCCCCAAGTTTTAGACCTCCACCGTGAGTGGCTCCTGAGGAATGCCGACTTTACTCAAGTTATTCCTCAGATTTTTCATTGAAAAACTATTCGGCCGATTTCAACGATATGTAGCTCATAGTGTAGGTATTTTTAAGGGTTTTTCATGAAAAAATCACCACCACCCCTCCGACCCCCCCTTCCCCCGAATCAGCTGTTGAAATTTTCAAAGCTCTCCTTATCCATGAAGGAGAAATG
>FIZT01056855.1:0-15183 GCA_900065295.1 Paracoccus marginatus
AAATCAAGGAACGCCAATTTTTGGTTAATCTTAAATGCCTTCATTTTTTGAATATGCAACCAAACACACACGACTCAATGCTTGGCTCTAATTCTAAACTAAGCAGAATACCGAGTCGTGTAAGTTTGGTTGAATATTCAACGAAATCAAGGAACGCCAATGTTTGGTTAATAGCCTTAATTTTATTAGTCAAGTTCAATTTTTTAGACGTTTTGTTTTTTTTCAAATAAAAATAAAAACCAATAAGCGTAGACAATTTCAAATTTTTCCCGTTTTGATTTTATTTTCCCTTTCCTCCTCAATCATTCCGACATTATTCGACGTTCTCTTAGAGTTTTTGAGCGAAACACCCATTCTATACTCTGTCCAAGTTAAGAATATCCGTCAATCAAAGAGACATTCACACTTCTGCACTATCAATTAATACCTCGAAAATTCTTTTTCAAAAAGTAATAACTTTATGCATGATGAAATGATGTTGGATAAAAATAAATATGATTATTATAAAAAATAAAACAATATGCTGTTCAGTTGAGTGTTATTTCATTTGCTTCGTTATGCTATGCTGTGTGAATCGACGATTTTTCCTTGCCCCTCGATCACCCGAAACGTCTACTCGATTTTGATTGACGGGTATTCTTAACTTGGCCAGAGTATAGGGAGCCTGGTGGCCCACTGTGTGACAGATGTGATATTCTAATTCTACATTAGCGAAATAGAGAAAAGAACTCGATGGTATTTTTTTTTTCTAAATTGTAATTTAGAAAAATTAAGGGATTTCATATATTTTTGTAATTCGAATCTCTATCAAATTTTCTTCCTTTCAATTTTCAAAATAGCCAACCCTGACATCAATTCAACATGTTCAGACTTGAGAGAATCAGAGATACACAAAACGCCTATTGCTGGATCCCCCGGACCCTGCTTGTTTTCATTATTCACTAGTGTAATTTGTGCGACGCTCTCTAGCAAAGTAATTCATCTTTGATCATTTTTTGCCATAATTTTGTTGCGTGGGCTGTGTTGTGGAGCGTATTTGTACTACTAGCATTTCGGAGACATTCAAGATTCATCAGTGCCAACTATAACCTCACAACTACAATCCATGTACCTACCAAGGTTATGTATGTATTTCTTCGCATCCTTTGACTTGACAGTAAGTATTTCGTAACGAAGTTGAACGAGAATGCGTGAATACTCTCTCAAAAAGGTTCTGCGCGTATAATGCAATTCCGACAATACACATACTTAATACGCTTAGTTTCTTCTCAGAACGTGGTAAAGTGGCGGGATTGGAAATGACCGTAAATTAATTATGCACCTATATGATAATTATACATATAAAAAAACACACGTCATCATTGGTAGGTACCTCCAGTTCTACGTTGATTTTATTCTCTGGTTTGTAGAACATGAATACACTCGTACTATGCATTACTAAGTACATAGTATGTATACCTACATAGAATAAATACAAACCCATTTAAGAGAATTGAATTTCACATCGTAATTATATTTCTCAACGGTAAAAGAAAAACTTAAACAAAAAAAAACCAAATAATAATATAATAATATTAATTGTTAAGGCCATCGCCATTATTGTATCTTTGCTCACGTCAAATAAAACCTTTACGATCTTAATACACATTAAAAATAACATTGAAAATTTGAGAAAAAAAATGAATAAATTAATAAAGAGAGAGAAAGAGATAAAGAGGAACAATCGTTCAAAACGTTCCAATAATCTAAATATTGTCGGATAATAAACGTTTAAAATAAGGTTGTTTGGTAGGTAGGTAGGTAGGTAGGTAGGTAGATAGATATAACTTGGAGATACACACCTACATCGATGAATAAAATAATAAATAATGAAATAGATACACAATAGTAACGAATGCGTTTGTAGAATGCGTAAAAATAAACATGTAAAACAAATAGGTACACAATCGGACAAACAACAAAAACCAACGTAAAAAAAAAAAGGCAATTGTTTAAACGGAAGCTTCGTCGATAACCGTAATCAAACGATTCGCTCCGGCCACAATACGCCATTTTCCAGCCGCTTTCGTCGCTGCTTCTTCTTCGGTTTGTTTAGCCAACGACCATCTCCTACCCTTACGATCCATGATGACTGGCATCTCGGCTATGAGATTGTTCTCGAATTCGCTCAACATCAAATAGTTTTCAACCTTGTTGCAGGACGTGATGCAGTCGCCAATGTAATCTAAATCGTCGAGCAGATTATCCGGCAGGTCCATATCGGCGATGCCTTCTTCGGAAATGCACGTCAATTCGGGCTTGTCCTGATGCGAATTGGCGGCCGGCTCGACCACCAGCACCTCTTCCGGCTCGGCAGTGAATGAGAGTTTACGACGTCGCGGACAAGCGTCCGAAGCGCATAGCTTTTTGCTACCGTTACCGGCGCTCACGCCGGCCGCGCTCTCTTCGTGGTGCTTATGTCTGGTTAGCTTGCGTTTGTGCAGATCAACCATGAACAGTACGAGACAGCCTAGGATGGCGCACAATGAGCTGAAATAGTAACCAGTCTTTTCGCCGTACGAAACGTTAATGTAGCCTGCGAATCAAACAACGGGGTAATCTGTATTAGTTACCTACGTTATACATATATGTATGTATGCGCGTAGGACTTGTAGGTAGCCATAATTACGTGCTCATAATACACGATACTCTCTACACGTACACGTAGAAAGAAGAAGAAGACCTCAAATGAAATTTGGAAATCGGACGTAGAAATCGAATTAGGGTGAGCTGGCGGGTTCATTCGTTCCAACACAAAACTCGACTGCGGTGTAGACTCGACAACGGCGAAACATGGCGCAATCGTTGGTTTTACGAATTACGTATTATACGAGCGAGTCGAGTTAAGAGGCTTAAGAGGGCAGGGGGGGGGGGAGGGAAGAAACGTTAAAAAGGGCGGACGATTTGAGCACACTTTCGCAACACTTGTTCGCGAAAGATCGGACGTCGCGAAGGAAATTTACAACGCTGTAAATTATATCGAAACTCCACCGACGGCCGGCCCGGCCCAATCTTATCGTGAAAATTAATAACGTTTTATCGCCGGTCGCCGCGTCTTCCATAATATTATATTTCTTGGACGTACGTGTAGGCAAGGCACGCATCGTCGAATGCGGAACCAAGTCTCCAGAAATAACCAGACGCGCCGCATCTCCTCGTCGTAAAAGTAAAAGTGAAAAAGAAAAAAAAAGAATGTAGGCGAAGGAAGGCGAAGACGAAGGACGACCGTGACAGTTCACTTGTGAACGGACGATTTCGTTATGATAAATGCGAGTAATCTTTTAAAATCTTCTCGAACAAAAGTACAGTCTAAAAGTTGCTTCGGCTGCGCCGTGCCCGATATTAATCCCTTTTCGCTTTCGTCGTTTTTCTCCACTCTGTTTTCCTTTTTTTCCTCCCCTCCACCCTGCCGAGGGTGGATGGGAGGGGGAGGGGGAGGATTCCTAACGGTAAACGTAAGACAAACACAACGGCATAAGCGCAATACATAGACATAGGCACTCACCAGCTATTGGTACGCCGATCAGAATTGGTACAGACTGCGAACACTGCACGAATCCCCAGGTGCGAGCGAAGTTGCGAGCTCTGACGCGTTCGTACGTGTACATCTTCAACGAGTAGTTGTATCCGCCGCAAAATATTCCGTATATCCACACAAAAAGCATGTACGCTTGACGGTTGCCTTGGACGGTGGTCAAGGCCAGTATGGCTAGCGCGCACATGAAAATGGACGCTTGACAAAGGTACTGTCTGCCGATGCGGCATTCGGCCGAATTATGCACCACTATCGTTCCAAAAGCTACGCATCCGATCGCCCACGCCATACCCATGTAAACTTGCAACCAAAACACCGAATCGGCCAAACCATCTTGATCGGCTTGATACGCCTGTAAAAAAAAAAAAAAAAAAAAAAAAAAAAAAAAAAAAAAGACAAACAGTAGGTAAGTAGGCAATAGTAAGCAAATGACCAAATGACATGACAGACAGACAGACAGATGTCACGTAGGTAGGTATAGGTACTCGTATACGCGTAGCGAATAATGCTTACTAAATGAAAAATAGGCGTGTTGATGCCCAAGGCGCTGACGGCGGTCGACAATAAAAGTATTTGCACGGTTTTGCTTTTCAGCGTACTGTAATCGATGAACGGCGGCTTGTCGTCAGTCTTATTCTTATCCTTGATTTTGCGTTTCTGATTCTTCAAATGTATTATAGCTCTGCGCTGCGGATGGTACAGCGACGCCGATTTGTAACACAATCCTAGGATGAAGGTGGAGAATACGGTCACAGCAATCAGCATAAGGCCGTGCGTCCAACCTATACGGCTACAACACAAAAGCGAAACAAAGTAGGTAGACGAGTTTTCATCTCATCTCATCTCATCTCCGAATCCGAAGTAGGTACGTAAATGGGGCGCCACGGCGAACAGGTCACTTACGAAATGGCAACTTGCAAGTACGCTGACATGGCCGATATACCCAAGCCGCTTCCGGACACGATGAATATCTCGACAAATTCTCTGCGTCGTTTAAAGTACTGGGCCACCATTAGCGTCGAGCAGTCTCTGGTCAAGCCAACGCCAACGCCTGAAACGTAAACGGTCCAGCCCCGATGAGAGCATCGGAGGAATGATTTTTGTCATTTGTGTTCCCAGTGCGAAGATATTCACTCCTCACTCGAGTCACTCACCTATGACGGCGCCGTAGCTGATGAACAGTTGATGAAATTGCGTCGCGAAAGACGTAAATAGACATCCGAGAGCAGTGACTAGACCACCGACCACAGCCGTGACGCGGGTCGATTTCCTTCGGCAGAACGATATCGTGACCGGCGATATGAATAGAGCGACTGCCGTCGACATTGCGCCCAGCCATCCTGCAAAAAAAAAAAAAACAAAACAAAACAATTAAGTTCCGCGAGTACAGTGTATACATATACATAGGTAATAATGTATTATCTACTCGTACGTACATGGTACGCTACAAATATGAAACAAATTCAAAAGTCAATCAGCCTTTTAGTCGACCAAAATCGTATAACTTTTATAAGGCGATAAAAGAGCGACGCGACGCGACGCGAATTTTATGGCCAGCGCGGAGTGGCGTGCCGCAGCATCGATATCACAAACAAGGTTGGTAGTTGGTACCTACTCGACTCGACTCGACTCGACTCGACTCGACCAGACGATTAAAAAATATATATGTAGAGGTAGAACGAACGTACATTACATATACATATGTACAGACTACAGAGCCACAGACAGTTGCAGTACCTACACTAGTCGGCAACTTGGGGCTAGCGCTAGACAGTGCTCACCTTCAACCACATCGCACACAGTGTATTATGTGCAATAAAATAGGGTAGAAACAAGCTCGCTTTCGCTCTCTTCCAAATGGACAAAAACATACTCGTATACTATACACATGTATATTTATGGTAGATAAATACGTAGATACTAGATAGGTACATATAAAAAAGGATACGACAGTAGCAGCATCAACATGGCATGGTGCACATAAGTAATACATATGCTAAGGTGAGCGGGCGAGAGGAGGGATAGCGAGCGCCACTTACAAAATGCTGCCATTTGAAATACACTTGTACACGTTCGTACGGTACAGAGTACACATTTTATGACACAGACACAGCCACAGCCATTGCCATTGCCATTGCCATTGCCATTTTTATATTGCATTATGTGGCGCCGCGGCGTATATCTACCGGTATACGTCAAACATGCCCGTTCGCGACTGTTTGCGAAATGACCGCACAGTTTACGACAACTTTCAATTTTTACGACCGCTATCAATGTCTAAACCATACTACTCGCGTACGAGTAAATACACGCAACAACCAGAACTACAACGACCGGCGTGGAGTCGCGTCGCATCGCTACCTATCGTCTCTATAGGTTCCAGCATCCAGCATTCAGATACCGTTTACTGGTTAATAGCGCAGTAGATGTTGACAAAAATCACTTGTGACCAGCACCGAGGTTGGAAAACTACCCCGACTCGCAATTATCAGCATCGCTTCGCGCCGCGCCGCGCCGCGCCGCGCGCGCCGTTTGCTCATTCCACCGTCAAAGAGGCTTGTTTCTTTTTATCATGTCTCCAAGTAGGTGGTAAGGTTTTCATTTTTTTATTATTAAGTAATTTTTGCTCATTTACATACCAATACGTGATATTGGTATTCGATCGTAGGGTTACTGTATGTATAATTGTATACGTGAGTATTGTACGAAAAAAGGCGATGCGATACGGCAATAATTTATAATTCAACCACCACCACCACTACCACTACTACTACTACTACTACTACTACTACTACGCTGGCAGAATGACTATATCTACGGGTGCGGAGACGCCGACAGTCGGCAATATCTTTGCGAAATGTTCTCGATTGGTGCGACGACGCGGCTTTATCAAAACTTTTACAAATACGCGGCAAAAGCGAAAAAGTTGCCGCCATATTTCACGCCAGTCGTTTGTCTACCAAATACATAATATCTACTACGAGTACATTGCATAATACATACTATATCGTTTTCGTTTACTACAGACCATCGAATCGCCCAAAAAATACGCGTAAGTACCTATAACACCAATAGAACTCTCGTGTTTTTTCTTTTCAGTTTTCGCATCGCACAAAGTATATGTACCATAAGCGCATTAGCGCCGCAGAGTAGGGTAATTTAAATTAACGAAAATACCAGCAATAAAAACGAACAAAGAAATAAACAAACAAAACATCGAGAAAACTGACCATTCATTTCGTCCAGTAAGCACCTAATTTACATAAATGGAAGCTTTGAGAATATAAGTGAAAACGTTTAGATAGGTACGTCTACGTACCAGCCTACCGGGTACGCATTCTTATTTGTACACTGGAACACCTTCCCCCCGCCACTCATTTCATCTTTGCATGTATCTGCGATTCTCTCAGTCGGTACCTACCTATGCCTAATTGCCTAATTGCCTACCACCAAATTGATTACAGAAAGTAGAGGTATTGAAATCCAAAACTCCTCAAAATTCATATTTTGGGTTTTTCATTTGAAATCCTCATTTGTCAAAGTCCTGTAAGTATTTTAAAATTCAAAAATTTTACGCGAAACGAAACGTTTCCAAGTTCAGAATCGTTTTCAGGCTTTTTTCACTTTCATTTTTTACGATTTTGGATTTGAAATTTGCAAGCCTGCTAAAGTGTCATTTCTACCAAAAGACATAAGACTTGGCTTGGGCAGAAAAAGATGAATATAAAATCTATTCTAGACCTGTTTCACCAACCGCAGCCCATAGAGAAGCGAGGGGCGAGGCGCGAAGGGCGACAAAAATACACAAGTCGAAAAATTTTCCAACTCGAAATTTTGGATATTTTTCGATAACTTTTTGAGACAAATCCAAAAGTACGAAACCAAAAATGCGATCGGCTGATTCTTTCCACGGACCCTTCATATGTGTGAATGCAATCCCGCGCCGCGCCGCGCCGCGCCGCGCCGCGCCAGGAGCCACGTTGCTCAATTAGCTGAATCGGTATTCGGGTAATTATGCCTCATCACGACTCGCTCAGGTAGGCCTACTCCTCATCATTCACCTATTCAGCATAAAGAAAACCCATTTTTATTGTCTAGAATAGGTAGTTTGTTAGTTTGTACGAGAACTATACTCTACACTTGATTCGATATTCTGCAGGTAGGTACCAGGTGAGGTACTACGTAGTACGTCTACGTACTATAGGTTAAGATTTGTTCGCTGCTACACATTTGCTGCTGTCGTCTGTCTCGCTATTCGACGCTTGCAACGATAAGTACATGTATGTACCTATACCTAAGACTACAGCGAAACGAAAATGGAATGTCGTATCGGTAGTCCGCACAGTGCACAGTGCTTCCATCAATTCATCATCGTTGAACGGACGACGACGACGACGACGACGACGAGGCATGAAATTTGTCGTCGTCACGCCGCGCCGCGCCGCGCCGTTGTCTCACTTCATCAACATGAGAAGCGTCGTCGGTTGCCATAACATTCGACGAGTGAGTTGGATACACGCCACATTTGCCTTATGCGCTAATTAATAATGTTTTCGCTTCGGGCTAAACAGCCAGATGAAAAATAATATACACACGCTCGAATACATAATTACAGACTGATTATAGTATAACAATCTTAGCGATGAGCGCACAGCGGAGCGGCGCGGCGGAGCGTAGGCTGGAGGCTAAGCGAGGTGAACGGGAGTAGCCAAGTGGCGCTGGCCATTCGCGCCACGACACGACACGAGTGAATAGTGACTAGTGAGTGGTGACTGGTGGCTGGTGAACTGTGAAGAGAAGATTCGACTTTAGCCACGTGCGAGCTATGGCCAATTGGCCAATTGGCCACGTCGATTTGTGGATGCGTCAGAAAGCGCGTTTGTCGTACCTTCAATCCTTCATACTCGCCATTACCTCTCCGATACGTGTAATTAATATGCAATATGCATAATATAGGTAGGTAGGTAGGTAGGTAGGTATGCGGTTGCAGCCGAGCCGCACTCGTCGGCTACACCTCCCACAACGGCATACGGTATTGTGATTTTTAATGTCGATATCGAGCACAACAACAATACGTAGGTAATGCAGAACGATGAGTAGGATGCAGGGTACGCGAGGGAAGAGAGCTGTGCTGGTACTGTACTGTATTATCTAACGTAAGGTGTAGGTACTAGGTAGGTCTAGGCATACTGTATACATTATACTCGTATACCTTACGTTAAATAGATACATAGATATGTAGATATGTACCTAGATAGAAAGAAGACCGATATACATGTACGTTTACTCTCGTCTTACCGCAAACAATCTTTGACAAGCTAATTATAGACGAGTGAAGCCGACCGACGACGGCGACGATTCGATTGCAGCGTTATTCGAGCCGAGCTAACGTGAGCCATTTATTACACAAGCCGCGAGGCTTGTGTACGCTGCGCTGTACTGCGCTGCATTTCGTTGTGCTCACTGCTCCCTTACCTACTCGTTCATATCGTCACTTTCATTCACAAATACATTATGTTACAAAGGTAACAGCAGCGTGCTAAACTCTTACTAGCCAGATAATTTAGCGCAGCACGTCAAAGACGTGAAATCTAATACGGTCGTAAATTTTAAATCGGCTTAGCGGCATTTATCGCGAATCGTGATTAACTTGTAGAACAGAATCTGAATTTCATTTTATTTTATTGGCATTGGCATTGACGTTGGCGTTGGCATGAAATTAGCGGCCGGCAGTAGACAGGTAATTAGGTATGTACTATGCATCTACTTATGTAATTCACTTTACGAACGATGCGATGCGATTGCGGACGACATCAGCAAAAAGTAAGGTGTCTGTCTCTACCTACGCCTTACGAGAGGGTACGTTACGTATAAAACGTACGTCGCGTCGCGTCGCGTCGACGTGATATACATAGACGTACCTCTTCTATGCACATTGTACATACCTATACAATGCAATATCTACGTACTTACTTACTGGCAGGCATCACACACAAGGTATTACCTACATTGGGAATAAGCAACGAGCAACGAGCAACGAGCAATTGAGGAATAGGTATAATGAAACAGCATACAAACGAGAATAGCGCGTATACCGCGTGTAATCGTCTGTAAATTTCGATGCTCGACGCTCCACCTAAAGTACGACTATACCAGCATAATTGTACCACTACCATGTATTCGTATCATCTGAAATGAGAAAGTTGAAGCAGCGCGCTAGTTGTTCTCAAATTTTACTACGAACAAACTTCAGACGCTTTCGCACCGCAAATTTAAGCAAATTATTAGTATTTTGACTTTGACACGAAGCAAAAACCAAGAACTGGTCGAAAGAGCACGCAAACGTAGCGTTGCCTGCCCCCACCCTCACTCCCGTATAACCAAAACCTTATAGATGCTTCGGCGAGTTCAGTGCACCACACGCACGGATTTATGTACATAATTATATCTAACAGGGAAGAAAATTTTCCATTTTTTTTTTTTAAACCCTCTGTAGATTTGTACCACTACTTAGGAACACCTTGCATAAAAATTTTCAGCTCGATCGATGCGTGTTTATTGTTCAAGGACGCGACACGCGCAACCATGGTGTATTTGTCATGATAGCTGGTGAGAAACGTGGCATACCTCTACGCGACACCAGACACCACAAACCAAGACCAACCAACTCTTCATCCGCTTAAATGTCATCCTACTGGATAAGTAAGTGGACACCTAATAAGAAAAGATTTTGAAAAAATGATCTTTTGGTTACATTCGAGTGGATTTTCAAGCTTTTTAATTTAAATTTTATGAAATCTTGAAATCCATACGTACGTAAACTTAGAAATGGACGAAGAATTCCAGCCAACTCGAAAATTCGACTATTCCATTTCAGCAATCAACAATCAGCATTCTTGTCGTCGTGAGTAACCACCAGCGACAATAAGGCATCTACAATTTAGCCGAATGATTTACAGAACCTCGAGGCGTAGGATGTAATGTACTTTGTACACATAAGTAGGTATACCTACCTAATGACGATTATGATACCCGCTTGGCCATCGCATCGCATCGACTCGTCCAAATTGAAGTCGTGCGTCGTTAGCGTGAAACTCGTCAGGTTGCAATCGAAAAACCAAATCAGCTTTCTTCCAAATTGGAATTTCATTTCGTTGGTTTCACGTTCACCTCATCGTCAGTCTCAGCAACGCCACGCAACGCAGCAGTTCGTGCACGGGCGCGGCGCGGCGCGGCGCGCGTGGCGCAGCGTTGACGAGATTTTTTAAAATTGAAGAAAAACAAAGGGGGAATAATAATTTTAAATCACCTCTTCCGCTTTTCAAATCCTCATTAACCGAAATATTAAACGCACGTCGACGTCGACGTCGAGTGAATAATAGACCTAGGCTTAGGCCCCGGCTCCGGCCCAAATAACAAGAGTACGAAATTGGAACGGATACGAGCGATGCCGTTGCTATACTTATTGCACCAAATCTCGGATATTACGATATTGTACTCGGAACTCGCAGCTCCGCTGCTCTATCTACGAAGCTTTGCCAAACGACCACGAATCGCGTAATAAAAAGTTGAACCATGAACCGCTCGTGTCGACTTTTGATGATACTGATACTGGTACTGGTACTGGTACCGCTTCTGCTTTTGCTTTTGCTTTTGCTGCGGTTTTCGTTTAATCGACAAATAGGCAGTCGCGCGATGCACATTATTTTGACGTAAGCCACGCCGCTTTCATCGTTTATACTCGTATTGTATACGACGACCCCGTATTAGCAAAGCCGAGCCAGCCGACTTGGAGTTACTCTTATTCGTCGTAAATCGCCTCGCCTCGCCTCGTCGCCCAGTCTATCGGTATCTTTTAATGAAAAAATAAACGAGCGAAAAGAGGCCCGCAGGTCGCTATAGGCATCAGTAAGTATAGTAAAATAGGTAAGTATAAGGTACACATAAAAATACTACCTAAAATAGTAAATACGTATTTGTAATAGGTAGAGGTACGTAGTACGTACCTACATTTACATATTACGAAATATACATATTAAGTAAGTATACGCATCGCATATACCTATGTAGATAATTATTTATACTCGAGTAGATATTTTTTGCGATGAAAAAGCTAGCCTAAACGTGAAATTAGTACGTAAAACGGTTCGTCAATATAAAAATGCCAAGTAGGGACAACGAACCAACCAACGCGCTCGAAATCAGTCAATTTCAACATTCACTGGTTACGCGCCTTAATCGCAAAGTAGGGGAAATGGGAAAAGTCCCTTCTTTCGTTGTACCAACTATAGGTGTACGAGTAAGTAGTCAACTCGACCGCATCGTAAAGTTTGGCGTTTGGCGTGCCCTCGATACAAATATGAATTAATTGACGAAAACCGAAAGCCAAACAGGCAGGTACGTATTGTAAATCGTACGCAGCGCAGAAAGACATGCCTATTAGGTACCTATACGTAGACATACGTTACGTACGACTGTAAGTACGTGTCTAGTGTGGTCATAGCCCATAGTACAATTACTTAGTACATACATACATACATACGTTTATGTACAGTGTACACGAATATTGCGGTTTCGCCTCGTTTCACGTTCAGCCGCTTTACCTCCGCGTCCAATTCAAAAAGTGGGACTGTCATGCAATGCAGACGTAGACGTAGACGGAGACGGAGACGCACACCGACCGATTAAGTAAAGTACATTTATGTAAATGCGATCGGTACAATCGAATACTACCTAGTACCTACATATCATATGTACTACCTACCATTATGGCGATATTTGCGACGACGACTGTTGCCATGCAATTGCACATGCACACATTATCAAAGTGTCTATTCAATTCACACACCTCTACAAGGTATGAAGGAAAGGTATACCGACACCGACATACCTACTCGTATGATATCTGCACTGAATATAGGTCTGGGTAGGTATACCTAGGTTTATATGTACAGTATGTATGTATGTAGGTAGATAGGAAGGTAGGTAGGTAGGTAGGTATCTTGTGATTACAAATTTGTATCGTACTCGTACTCGTACTCGTATTTGCGTTCTAATTTCACGAGAAGCCTGCGGCCGCGGTGTCGATGCCTAATCAGAGATGTGTTGCCGCAAGCACGGCGCGGCGTGCTCATTATGGCTGTTTGGCTCCCCGACTACGAGTATGTAATGTACCTATATATGCTTAATAATGTATGGTATGGTATTGGTATTGGTATTGGTATGGTGCACATGTGCAATCACATAAGTAGATGGTATGGTTAAAATCACACTCGCTCGCGTTCGTGAACCTCCAAATGATACGAGTAGGTAGGCACCTAAATTCACTTAGACCTAATTCACATCTCACAATCAAATCCTCAGATGACAAAGTTCAAAAGTTGAGCCAGGACGAACATGCATGTATGTACATGTAGGTAGGTATACCACATATCTACACCTATCAACTTACGAGATGATAATACGCTTAGATTTAGGTAGGTACCAGTACCTATTGCAATGCACGCGCATGCAGCATGCAGAATCAATAATAAATATGTAGTACGTAGTGCGTAGACGTAGACGTAGGTGTACGCAACGTACCGTACCGTACCGTATACACGCGATAGTTACGGACAGAAAATGAAATAAATTTTTTTTTTCGGAAACGTTTAGAGAAATATATTAGGTACGCGTTGAACGACCCTATACGAGTATTACCGGTGCGGCGCGGTGCGGTGCGGTGGTGTGATTCGAAAATGTATGGCCGTCTCCCTTCTTGCATTCGCAGCGCAGCGCAGCGTAGCTTATCTTATTTATATCTTCTTGCCGGACGAAATTATATTTTTCTATAAATTTTTTTACGACTCGACGACGGGGCAGCGGCATATAGCGGTAAATTATAACGCCAACATGCCTTCGCAAATGAAGCGAAAAAAAGCAAGCAAACACTGAGCGGGCGGGCAACCAACAATCACCGACCGGTCGACTAAGCACGAAAAAAAGAAGAAAAAAAGAAAAATGAAAAAGAAAACGAAAACGAAAACGAAAAAAAAAGTCTCTCCAAATCGTATTAGTATTAGTATTAGGATTAGGCGAAACGAATGCTACGCTGCGCTGCTGTACGCGAGAATGATATATGAACTGGCACTGGCACGGTTGCTGTCGCATCGCTTGCATGGCATACACCTCGTAGTAAAATCAACGGCCGGGAAATATTAAAACGATTTTTTAAATCTTTCCAATATTTATTTATGTACGTGTAGTCGTGTGTGTCTAGTGTGTGTACTACGATATGCAGTATACTTGTATGTAATTCGTAGTTCGTACGCGTAATATATTATACCTACACTTACGCTTTTTTTCGCCTTTGCCTTTCGTCTCCTTTTCAATTTCTCCCTCGTTTTTCAAAAAAAGACGTTAAAAGTCGCATCAGCAGAGAAATTCTCCAGCAGCCGTACTCGACACATAGTATACGTAAGTAAGTAAGTAAGTAAGTAAATAAGTACCCAACTAGTAACATACTAACTACCTATGAGTACGGTAGTGTGGCACGAGACGAAGGGACCCGACCCAAAGCCAAAGCCAAAGCCAGCGCAGCGCCAACTCCAGGCATAGCATACGAACGTAGTAGAAGTAGAAGTAGATAGATATACCTATTATGTAGTAAATAGCTAGATACTCGTATGTGCGCTGTGCTGTGCTGTGCTCGGTAATACGTTGTGTAGTATGACGCTGACGTTCAAAGGCGAATTAAGGCATACTCGTACAAGGCGACGCGACGGACGCAGTAAACGCGCATACGATACGACAAAGCCCGGGATTAAAATAATATATCGTCGAATTCGCGCGAGTGTATGCGCAATGGGTAGGGTATGGGTGTGGGTCGGTCGGTTAATTTAATTCGAACGCGAAATTACTCGTACAACGACTAGGCGCTACGACGACAACGACAGCGACAGCTATAGATGCAGCGCAACGCAGGCCAACGGCGGTGGTGCTGGAATACGAGTACTTAATGAAAGAGTTTGATCGCTACTCGTAGTCTTCGTTCTCGTTATTGTACGAGAATAACAAAAGCAACGCCAAACTACACGCGGCGCGGCTAAATTACGTACATTTTATACCGTGTACGTCGACTACACGCGACGCGACGCGACGCGACGCAATACCGATGCTATGGCATGGCATAGCGTTTTTGCGAGTGCCTAAATTTATGACAGTCGCCCTTAAAAGCCTTATACTTACTCCTTTACGTCTGTAGACTACACTCGACCTCGACACTCTCGTGACTCGTACTCGTATATCTATTATCTACCCAATATACACCAGAATAGTCTAGCTGCTATAAGTACTCGTATGTAGGATAGGTAGTCTGCAGCTATACACGTAGAGTATGCGAGTACAGGAGTAGCTAAAGCTATAAAACCGTATTCTTTTCTCTTTGCTCGTCAACGCCAACGAATCCAGAAACTACCAAGAATACAGTCCATACATATAGATATACATGTAGATAGATATTAGATACGTAGGTAGGCAAGTAGTTAGCAGAGTTGGACCCAATCGGCGAGCTACCGAGAAAATCTCGATGGACTGCGCTGAGAATGCGCCGATGTGAGTAGAAATGGACT
>FIZT01056865.1:0-26170 GCA_900065295.1 Paracoccus marginatus
ATGAATCGTTCAGTTCACTTCTGGTTCGCTTTTCGTCGATTTTTACCACTTTGGTACGCTTTTCGGCTATTTTAGATCATTAATCATGAATACAATAGAACAATAGCTGGTTTGCTTTTCGGCTACGCCCTTTCCAAGTATGTTTGTTGATGAAATATTTGCAAATTTTTCTGAAAAAAAGATTTCATTAAATTTTTTGAAAAAGTATTTTCAACAGCTTTAAAACTCTCAGATTTCTTTTTCTTTTTCTTTTTTTTTTTTTTGCTGAAATATTAAGTATTCCGAACGGGAATACTACAGTAAAAGAAACCCTGTGAGAGAATATTCGTGATTTTTTTATGGAGTACCTATTTCGAAATTCTTTACATGGTTGAAAAAATATTTCCAGTTTTTTTTTTTGTTTTTTTGAAGAAATATTATTCATTGATATTCCTAAACTTGAAAAAAAAAATGTGTTGTCAACACTCTGTTATCCAAAAAATAATCTTGGAATTCTTCTTGAAAAAAAAAAAAAAACAACAAATTTCCCAGATTTCCGCTGGAGAAAAATTATCAGCATTTTTTCCCCTCAATATTCCTGCAGCTGTTTTTTTCGACACTTTTTTGCAAAAAATATTCACAGAAACAAACAATGGTCCTTTAAAAATCGTTTCAATAAATCAAAAGTCCATTCAACAAATACCTAGGTAATAAATTAAGCAGGCAATCAACGGAATCGCAATAGCAGAAATCACTTTACTTTTACAACGTCGAAAACGAGAAAAATATCTTTCATTTTCTATTTTTCAAAAAACGCTTCCAAGACACGTGATTGCAGTTTTTTTAAAATTCAAATGTAAAGTTGAAGTTGAAAGTTACCCAACAAATTTCCATCATGTTGCTTCGCTTCTTTGACAATTCTGCTCCAACAAACGCTTTAAACAAAAATCTTGCTAATTTTTAACAATTTCTTCGTTTTCGGCTGGAAGAGGCCCGATGCTCTTTCGTCTTTCTTCTTTTATCCTTGATGGAATTTTCCAGACTGGTGAATTCTCTTTGAGACAAAGAAATGTGCTACCCGCATCGCAAAACAACCACTTTCGTTTTTCATATAAGTATCTACATAGATACCTACTCGATAACGTAAATACGTAAAATGAAACGCCGAATTTCCATTTTCATATAATCTTTTCACTTAACTACCTAATTTTAATAAATTTTATAAAATTCGAATCCAAAGTAGGTAATTTTATCCCTAAATTAGCTAAATAATTTTTATTAATTTTTCACCTGGTTCCAATAAGTACTTAGGTATGTGTTCGTTACTTTACGCTTTTCGTAAAAAGAGAAAAGGTAAAAGTACACGTATCGCAGGGCAATATTGAAGTTACAAAAATGCCATCTTGCTTTTAGCCGATACCTTGGTGGTCAATTTTATTTTGACCTTCGGGTCGAGAATTTATGTTACGAGCCAAAGTTGGTAGATTAGATTCCACCCTAATGGATTAAATGGTACTATTAGTATAGCTTAAAAATTACACAGCCGAGGAAAGTGAAAAATTTCCATATACAGGTTTCTCTTTGAGTGAAAGTTTTTCCTCGTTTTTTTTTCTTTTTTTTTTTTACGCAAAAGATACACGATGCTTTGGCATAGTCTCCAGAGGAAAGGCTGAATTATACGTAATACGTACCTGGTATTCGTATTCATCCCTCGATGGAGAGAAAAAAGTGTATATTTATCTCGATGTAGGATACCAAAAAAAATAAATAAATAAGTTCTCCTCCGGATATTAATTAATAAGCCGAGATGCGGATGACACGACACGAAAAGGGTGAAGGGAGAAGGAAAGGGTCAATGTCAAACCAAAAAACACATTACCGTAGGCGAATTGAACTAGTCGTGGGAAAAGATCATTTAGCGGACGATTCGAGACGAGCTGTTTTGCGTAAAAAAATTTCGATAGGCATTATTAACGCAAAAACCTGAGTATTTTTCTCTTCGCGGAAAACGTGTCAATTTCGGCGTGCGATTTAAACGACGTGAAAAAGAATTCTTTTGTCGGCTCGAACGCTATTTCAAATTGTGACCATGGTCTGAGCTGCGAGCTTCGATACAGCCGGAGGAATAATAGCGTGAAAAGGGATACAATAGGGCCGAACTTTCAAATTGCGTTTCAATTACTCGAGCAGTATCTCAGGTATCGTGTGTCCCCATCCGTACCGTGCATCCGTCGCGCAAATTAAACTCAAGTTTGTCCCGATTTAAGCGTATCCTATATCTTCGTTCGACGCTTACCGCTTACACGTAGGTGGTAGGTACGTCGCATACCTACGCACGTATCGTCGAGTCACGAAAATATTACGAGCCCTTTTTCGAAAACCTGGATCAGAGGTCGAGATGAGACTTTTTTGGGTAAGCTTTTCGAATCTACTCGTACTTCAAAACAGGTATCCAATTCTTTGAGATTAGGTACCTCGTGTAATTGATAAACGTGGGTACAAATACTTGATTTACCAACATCCTTATGAAGTGCACCACTTAAAATCACACACTACGCGAGCTGGGTTGATTTTTTCTTCATCGTATCAACTGTACACGGCGAAAATTATCAAAAAGTGATTAAGGAAATGACGAATTTCATCAAGTGATGGAGAATTGTGCAAAAACCGAGCAGACCGCACCATGCGAGCGGAAGCGAACGGTGCGTTGTTAAATTATAAATCGAAAACGCCTCCTATAATAAAGTTGCCGATTTTAAACGACATCGTGTCTTTGTCCGAAAACAAATTTAGCCAGTCGATAATTCCTGTTAAATAGATAATCGAATTCGCTTTCGTGCATAATCAACCTTGTTCTTTAATTATTGTTGCCAAACCAACGTCCAGGTATTTGCGTTTGAATCGCCTTACGCATTCTCAACAGAGGCTTACTCTCTTCTCTACTGCTCAGCTGGCACTTCTTTCCTTCAATTTTTATAAACGAATGCCTCGTTCTAAGAATATGGAATCTTTTCTACTTACGTGCCAGCAGGTAGATCAAGAAATGGTAAACTGTCTTGAAGTTCTGAAAAAAAGAAACGACTGCATGTGAGATTTTAGAAAAAATACTCTAAAATCAGACAAATCTACGGCTGAGTAAGAAATTTCCAGGTGTTTTGAAAATTTTTTTGGGGGTAAAAAATTTAGGGATCCTATTCCTCGGAACTTGGGGGAATTGAAAAAAATTGAGAAATTTTTTAAAATTTTGCGGCAATTTTTTTCGAAATTTTGAAAATATTTTTGTAGATGATTTTTTGAAAAACTTTGTAAAATTTTCGTAAACTTTTAAGTGAACTTACCTACAAAAAAAAAATTAAAATTAAAAATTCCAAAAATACGAGTAAACTTTTTTTTTGTAATTTTATGAAAAATTTTCCAAAATTTTGGGGAATTTTTTAAAAAGAATTTGCGAACGCATTTTTCAAATTTTGAAAAAAAACTGGAAATTTTTTTGAAAACGACTTTATGAAATTTTATAAAAAATATATAAATTCAATTTTGCAAAATTAAAAAGCATAAAATTTCAAAACATTACGAGAAATTTCTGACCAATTTTTTTTTAAATTTTACAAATTCATAATTTTACTAAAACTGAGATATTTTAGGTGATTTTATAAACGAGAAAAAGTTTGAGAACTTTTGAATAAAGCGAACGACGAAATGACTGAACAGAAAAAATTTCTTAAATTTTCATTTAAAAATTGTAAAAAAAAAAATTCAGGCTCGTTCAAACCCCCCCCCCCCCCCCCCCCCCCCCCCNNNNAAAATTTTAAAAAAAAAAAATCGGGGGCCTTCAAACCCCCCCCCCCCCCCCACCATCGCACCGGTAGAAATTTCAGTCTGAACCCAAGAGTGAGGCCTTCAATCTGAGGTAATTTTTTTCGACAATTTCTCATCCAAAATAAATTTATCTTTCATCTCGGTATTCGATAGAAAAAAATTCTCCTGAAAAATGAATAAGATACCCCGGTCGCTCAACATCTATACTGGTTGACCGGACATAAAAAAAAGATACCTATAGCTATCTGAGCACAGGACGAGCGAATCGTTAGCTTATTATTAAACTAGCGTGTACCTAGACCGTTTTCAACAACGAGATAACCTACACGTGTAGCTAAAACTACATTCGTATTGTAGTACGTATGATGGTACACGAAATCGTGGCATGGTACGGTGCGACGAGCGCACGAGAGTATAGTGCAAATAGTACGTACACAGGCTACCCTGCGTCCGGCGTCTATTTACGACACGTACGTCGAATATTCGAGATGATGGAATTTGGCTTTTTTTATTATTAAAAATTTTTATCTTATAAATCGAAGGTAAACTTTTTCGAATGTTTCAAAACGAGGTTAAATATTTTTACAAAGCTATTTGTCGAAATTTCCTCCAGTTCCCAATTACCAGTATTAGGCACTTATTAATTTTATTGGGATTTTGATCAAGTGACGAGAACGTATTTCAGGTAAAATTTCAATCTAGCCGCAAAACAATCTTAAGCAATTTGATAAAGTTTTTGCTACGGTAGAGCGTATAGTCGTATTACATGCGAGTATAATCATTAAGCCACAGCGAAGAAAATTTTATAAGTAATTTATTTATAAGCGCTGAACTGACGAAAACTTAAATTCAATGCCTTCTTTTGAAGTTACATTAAAACTTTTACCTGTTGAAGAAAAATAACGGGTTAATCAATTACTAATAGCAAGCTCGGGTGCTTATTGATTACGATCCGTATTTCCGTATTCGTCTTTTGAGTTGAGAATTTATTCGGCGTACGACTGCATAAAATAAAAATGGCTCGCTTTTGAAAGAAATAAATTTTAAACTTTCCAAAAAGTTCTGAGGAATTCCAGTCAGTTGTTCCCACACCTAAACGAAGCGCTCAAATTTTTTCACGACTTCTCCTTGCAAGGTGTGATGGAGGATTCGCCATTAGAAGAAGGTTGGGGGGTGGTCAATGTATGTTTTTCCACATTTTCCAGCGATTTATTCATTTATTCATTTATTTTTTCTTTGAAACACTAAAAAATTTTAAAGGAAAAATAATTTTACAATTTTTTCCATTTCTTCGAGTTTTTAAGCGCGGGGGGGGAGAGGTGAGAAAAAAATTATTTCATTTTATAAAAATTTTTTATTTCGAGTTTTTTTATTTTTAAAAAAAATTTCACTATTTCAAAAGTTTTCCAACCATTTAAGTATATTTATTCTGTTTCATCTCTGTGAAAATTTGTGATTTTTTTCTACAAAATTGGCTGATATATTGATTAAAACGACCAGAATCTGGCTTTTGGGTCTTCCAGTCTTGATAAAAAAAAATTACGAGTTCCATGAGGTGGTTTAGTGAAAAAATTATCCTCACTTTTATCGTAACCCCTTCAAAGGCGAGGAGATCTTTGTAATTTTTGAGCATTCTGTATCTTGGTTGTCTTGAGGAGGAATTAACCAATTTTGCAAGAAAAAATTTACAAAAATTTACAAAAATAAAATAATTATGAATGATAAAAAAGCTAAGAAGCATAAAAACTTGAAAAAAAAAAACCAATTGGAAAAAAATCCAAACACAAGTTTTTGAAAAATGAAAAACAAAGAAAGTTCATCCCTTCCCTCATCTCTCATTCCAAAAAATTGAAAAAGATGAAAATAATTGTAAAATAATTTTTTCCTTCAAAAAATCTCCGTTGATGAGATTCCAAAAAAAAAAATCGCCGAAAAATAGGGGGAAAAATACACAAAATCTTATCCATGAGACCTCCATCAATGACCAAACCAAGCTGCTAAAATCAATTAGCAAATACGACTCCTTCGTTGAGACTAACCTGCAACCACAACACCATGATCATGACCCGAGTTGCATCCCCCTGCCTTGATCCTTCACCGGTTACCGAAGCACCCGGCATGAATAAAAATATTTCCAAGACGGTATTCTTATATAGAGAACGGTTCATTAGGCGGGCACGGCTGAGAAAGTAGGGCGGGCCATCGTACAGCGCAGTGTAAATTTTATTTATCCGTTTATTTTAACCGAACCGAAACATGTTTATTGCCTCTTTTTCCTCTAAATTACATTTTCCTTTTCAGTAAAAGTAATTTATTAAATTACATCGGTCGATCGTTAATGGCTCACATTTTCGCGCAACTTTTCATCGGATTATATTGCGAAAAATACAAAAAAAAAAAAAAAAAATAGACTCAACGGCGGATCTGCATATCCGTTGTGTATGTCTCACGAGGTAAATGACGTGTTCAAATGTCTCACACTCGCATAACAATGTACTTGGCGGCGAACCCGACCGCGTGAAAATCCACCATCGCATCAAACATTCGCAAATCATAAGTTTTATAAATGATGCCGAAGCGCGAGAGACCGCCTGCTAAAAAATGACGCAAATGAATAATTTAATACGGTGAAATATTTCACGCTTGATTGAGTGTAATTCGCGAGTATTAACGTTTTGATTTTGATTTATGAGTTCGAACTTGGTCAAAATACGCTAACGAATTAACCATTACAGGTGATTCTTTTTTCTATACACACAAAAATATCTACTCGTCCGGGGTCTCACCGTGCTCTATCGTAATGTCCGTGGCAATTCTAATGATAAATTGATATTAAATGAGTGAAAAACGGCGTATTATGTACTCTATACGTGCTGAAGGCTTTTACCTCGACGAGTATTTAATTAATTTTCTGGTTTTTTTTCTCTTTCTCTGTTTCGCAGGCGAACATGTCAATCAGTGATTTCCGAAGGAAAAAACTCAAATATGTTTTCAACGTGTTTTTTGGTAAATATTGCATGCTATACTATACAAGTATCTACCTACTCAAAGTTTTTTTTTTTTTTTTTTTTTTTAATTTACAAATATTCCTTTTTTTTTTAATTTACAAATATTCCGCCGAAACTTGCGCATAATTTGATCAAGTATCAATCCATCTACCTATATACACTCGTGCTTCTACGACGATTTTTCATACAAAACAGAAACATCACCTTTAACATAGTTTTTCTATTAAAACAAGTCGCTGAAAACGAGTTTATTTATTGCAGACGTAAATCACAGCGGAAACATTGACAGGAAAGATTTCGAACTAGCGATTCAGGTAAATACCCTAATATAGAGATCTTTTCACATTCCTCTCCGACGAGCCTTTAGCCTTTTCCGCACGTACATTTGAATTTTTCATCGTTTTTCCCTTAGCAAGTATGCACGATGCGAGGATGGAACGAAAGCAGCTCGAATTTCAAACAAACCAAAGATAGAATGATGGCTATATGGGATGGTTTACAGCAATCTGCCGATGACGATCAAGACGGCCAGGTAATATTTCACGAATGTTGGTTACCAGGACCATGTGCGTGTAACTGTACGTAGAATGTTGATGCGTAGTACAATACCTATAGCCTATTTTGTATTCACCCAGTAAACGTATACCTATACAATTCGTTATGAGAAAGATTTCCATTTCCGGCTTGGGGAAGTGATACACCTGAGCCGGTGGACCCTTTTTAAATAGTTTGACAATTGGAATCTCCGATTTTAGGCCAATGTTGTATCCGTAGAGGGTACTCTGTGGTGGTGAATTATAGGCGTTGTAGATGGTTGTAAAATGTAAAGGATGGTCAGTATACGTTTTTCAAGTTACAATGCTCAGTCGAAAATATAGTCGAAAATTTTGAAAATATTATTCAGAAAATAATATTAAACTGTGAGAAAAATTAGGGGGAAAAAATGAAAAACGAATGATATATTTATAATACATTTTTAAAAATAGTTTAAAACAAATAAAAATAGTAGTAAAGGAAAATGAATTTTTTAAAAATTGAAAAAAAGAAGAAACGTAAAATTTCGCAAAATGATTGAATAACATTTACTTTTAAAAAATTTTAAAAAATCAAAAGAAGCTGCAGTGTTACCAACTAGGCTCGGAGGGCCATACCTTCCTTTTACATATACCCCTTCGGGCTTGCTGCGGGACAAGCCTACGACCGGCCTTCGGGATGCACGAATCACGAAAAAGGTAAGGGCCCCCTTACTCCCTACCCCATGCTGGGCGGCAATGCGAAGGGTAAAAAATTTGAGGTAGCACTTTGAAAAACACATTTTGAACCCCTACTCAAAAAATAATGAATTCGTCAAAAATTTGATTTCAATAAATTTTTGACTTTTTTGCTCTTATTTTAATTTGTGTGAAATCAATAAACACATGAAACTTGAAAATTTCGCCAAACCCTCACCCTATTTTCATGTTTTTCAAATCAAATTTTCGACAAATTGAAATTTCTTGGAAAATGAAAAAATTTTAGTACCGACTGAAAAAAAAAACAGAATAATTTTTTAAAAAATTTATTCATCATAACGATTGAAATTTTTGTAATTTTTTTCTTCAATATTAAAGTTTCCAAAGAAAAAAACAATTTTTTTTAAAATTTCAACTTTATCCATAAGCCAATGTTTGAATCACATAGGCAAATCTTCTCATCAGGTTACGCCCCACTTCTGCCCCTTTCATCGCTCCTATGAATGACTTCTCATTTCCAATGAGCTTCCGGCTAAATTACTACGTTTCTCTATCAGCTTTAAACGATTTCGTGGACGAGTCGCTTTCAACCTATCAAAATAAATGATAGCTGTCTGTTCTCAAAACCTACGCCTTAATTTTGCCACACAAGTACTAGAATGATGCCTCTGGTGAGAAAAACCAAGAAAAGGAAAATTTCCTCATTTCAGATCCAATCAGCCTAGTTCAGTAATCGAACCAATTTCAATGGTTTTGCACAGCGTGATCATATAAACGCTTTGATTTCTCTTAGGTTAAATCTGCATCACGTCGTATAAAAATGCCATAACTTGTCCGCTTATTTAACTCTCTCCAGAGGCTAAATTGCAAAACAATATAAAAAAGTGTTATTATAAAAGCGTAACTTTATAGATAGAAAAAAAAAGTTTACACTTTTACAAGAACATCCATAATTAATGAACTTGAACGCAGAAGGAAAACTTTATCAATTGAGATGGCTAAAAAAAAGGAGGATAGAAATTCCAAAAACATGCTCGACCCGTACATAAAGTTAATAAAAATATCGCGAAAAAATAAATTATGAATGGAAGGCAAATTTTACCTCAATTTATGAATCGAGAAGGTAAATTAAAAGAGAAAACTTTATTTTGATGGGAGATTTATAAAAAAAAAATTTATCGACCAATTAAGTACTTAAAAATGAAAGACACGAAATTATAATTTTATCATCCTCTCTACGTATTAGACGAATGATTAATTAACTAACGTAAATAATTCTTTTTTAAAAATCCCATCTCGAGCCTTGAAAAAAAAATGAAGGAACTGTCAAATAAGTACAGCTACTTCGAGTCCTGAAGCAGCTAAATTTCCCATCTCAAGAAAATAACCCGATTCTGATAATTTTCCAAAAATATAACTATGGACAAATTTACCTTTTTTTGATCAAATCCAAGTCCGTTGATGAGTTAAATCTCGCAAACGATATGATTCATGTTACAGATTAGTTTAGACGAATGGTGCTCCATGTGGGAAGCTTTCGCTCGTAATCCGGAAAACGCTTCTGAATGGCAGAACTCTTACATGGATCTTATGTTCGACATAATAGATACATCTGGTATTTATACACAAAATCATCATCTCAATACGTAACAAACGTTTTCACATACACTCGTAATTTGAATCTGAGCCTCGACAATTCTGGACGAGTCATTATTTCGACATTAGCTCTTTATTAATGATTCTAATTACTCCGCAGGCGACGGTTGTATCGACGAGAACGAATTCTGCGCTGTTTGTGATCATTACGGAATATCTCGCCAAGAATCTTCAGCCGCTTACAAAAAATTCTCCAACGTAAGTCTACGGTACACCACCCAGTACCTTACATTATACTCTTAATATTAAGCCTAGTTTTCTTAACGACTGGACGACTTTTACGAAACTTTCTCAAAAGACGTTTGTTTTGAAAAGTGTAGGTACAGTATAGTACACCACGAGTCAGGGGTAGATTTAAAATTTTGATCGTTCGTATTTACATCTTCTCACCGAGCGTGGTTCATTTTATAAGGCGAAGAAATGTTATAAGACATGGGTTAGAGGCTGGATGGGACCTGGTTGGTGGGTGGTGTGTAACCTAAGTTTACCTTCGTAAATGAAAAGGTGAAAAAGCGAGCTGTACTATATACATAAACGCGTGTAAGGCTACCTATACGAAAACGCATACGTACTTGGAGTACGTGTCCTGGAGCGAGCGTTTAACCTGTGAGAAAATAACCATACCGTTGAATGGGTGTTATGTTATTAAAAAGAGATACGAGAATGAGAGAGTGCGAGAAAGAATCACACTCTCAAATGTGTAGGTATAGTGTGGTTAGAAAGTACCACTGACCGGTTGAATTGATTTTCGATGTGGAAAAAAATGCAACCCACGGGACTTCGAAAAAGTTTTAACAGTTGGGTCAACATTATCTCTCCCCTCTCCCTTACTCGCATTTCGCAAAAAATGTGCGAATAAATTCAAAACTATATCATCAAATGACTTAATTTTCAGGAATAAGTTTTGATTTTTTTTCAACAACCAAATCAAAACTCTCTTTTAAAAAAAAATCAAACATGATAGAGAAAATTTTCGGAACTGAAAAAAAATGAGCAAACATATCAAACTAACAATTTAAAAAAAAAATAAATAAAAGGAGAAATTCAAAAAATGCAAATAAATAAGCAAGAAAATGTAGAAAAAATAAAATAAAAGTTTTAAAAATTCTTTGCAAAAAGGTAATTTTTTAAGAATAAAAAATTTACCAAGTCAAGAAAAAATCAAAAAACATTCTTTAAAAAAAGTGAAGAATGGCGCAAAAAAGTTGAAAAAATTCACAAAAAATTGAGAATTCGTAAAATTGAACAAGCTTGAAAATTTTTAAAAAATTCCAAACACAATGAAAATAAAAAAAAAAAAAAACTCAAAAAAAATTTAAGGAAAATTTAAAAAAAATTGTAAAAAGAAATTAAAATTCAAAATTTTTTCAAAATTGAGTTTTTAAAAAAAATAAAAAAACACTAAAAAAATTTCAATACGAGAGTAAGTAAATTTTTCACATCAATCGTCGAAAATGTTTTATGGATTGAAAAAAAAATCTTATAAATTTATACATCGCTTCCTCCAATCATAACCTATACCTATTTGAACTAGAATTTTCTCACCACACTGTGAAAATCCTACACGCGAATTCGGGTATCGTATTCAATACAGGTTACACGCCATAATACATCGATATTTATAGCGCTAGACTAGAATTTGGAACCGAAGCCAAAAGCAGCCTTAGTACACATTACACCCTCGAGCTGGAACCTTTGCGGACTCGACACCATATTGAATATAATTTCTTCTATTTTATAGAGCGGAGCTGTAAATGTGACCAGAACCGTATTCCACAGCTACTGGAGAGAATATTTTTCATCAGACGATGAAAACGCGCCGGGAAACTTTATTTTTGGCAAAATATCGTTCGATTGAATTGAAACAACCTGGGCTGCTTCATTCCGCATATTTATTTTAGTCCGCTTCCTCCTTTATTCGCTAAAGAAAATTTACGTAGGTTTAGATAATCTCTATGGTGTGTTTTTTTTTTCATTTCCTTCCCTCGTATACATCGATACAACGATGAAATCTACTCGGTCGACGGAAAAAAAAATCTTTA
Source organism: Paracoccus marginatus (assembly GCA_900065295.1). Classification (NCBI taxonomy): domain Eukaryota; kingdom Metazoa; phylum Arthropoda; class Insecta; order Hemiptera; family Pseudococcidae; genus Paracoccus; species Paracoccus marginatus. The sequence goes on from FIZT01056865.1 coordinate 11,737, forward strand.
AAACGACCTACACTTCGAATTCGATCATCGTACAGTGCGTATATGTATAATCGCGTAAATAGAGCGTAAAAGGCTGACGTATGGTTATTGTTTTCAGCTTCCGCGCATGATGCGTGAACGTACATATGTATTATTGAACAATGTCCGTCTCAGTATCCGTATTTATACATCCGGTAACCGTGAAAATTTTCAATGCACTGTTTCGCCCTCGACAAAAATTAACTCGAACCTGTCGCGTACAAATTGCTCAACCTTATGCCTTCTTTCGTCTCCCCTATCGTCGCATGGACCCGCCTCAGCTGCCTCCAAGCTCGTCCATTTCGCTCGTACATATTTCTCAATTCGCGTTACCGAAAAATTTCCCCTGCGATGGCGATAAAGTTCATAAAACGGAGAAAATAAACGCGTTATCGCGATTAATAAAAAATATTCACCCTTTAAGGGTCTTTCTTCTGCCACGCTGCTCGCCTTTCGCATACGTGTTTTTTTCCCATCTCGTATCGTAATTCATACGCGAGTTTAATTAACTTTTTCGCGAGCAGCTAATTTCGCACCAACAAATATCAATAAACGAATTCGATAAATTACGTAAATTACATCGCTGCTCCCAGTGCTCCCTCATGGATGCCGATACCATTGCGCCTATTTTCTCAACACCATTTTCCCGCTCATATCGGAGCGTTACTTTTAACAAGTTCTTCTCTCAGATGTCATTTATTGGTTTTGCGGCGTCGTCGAGCTTTAAGCCGAAACGGTAGCTTTGTTTTTAATAAAAACCTTAACATTTTCCACCCTCTTTACCTCACCTGCAGGCCATCTCACAATTCGTAAGCAGCTACATTTATATGAGTAGCGTACGAAGCGACGTATCCCTAGTCCCTACCTAGGGTAAATTTTCAACTTGACAGATTTAAACTTTTGCACGTTTATAAATTTTTTACCCGGTAAATTAAACAGTAGGTAAGTAAGTTTGAAATATACTACAAAACTTGTCTTACCATACTCGAGCGTAGGTATATCAGCGTTTTATGTTATGATTTTATCAACCTTTTCGAGAACTAGAATGAGTACAGAAACTCGCAACAAAAGTAGAAGCATACGCTAAAACCAGCCCGCTATATTTTTCCCGTTCTCAAATTCGTACAACGTCGTCAAGTGCGGAATAGGTAGATATTTCAGTAGCGTGTGAATCTCTCGTAGAATCTTTTTACATTGTTTAAAAATGATACTTCGTCGAATTCATTTATTAATCCGATTCAAAATGTCTGATGGTGGCTTGGGATCAAGAATGGGAAAGGCAAGAAGATACAAAATGACTGGCGAAAAAAAATATTGAAGGTAACAAATTAAAAAAAAAAAAAAAACAGGAATTCGCAGGTTAGGTACTTTCCAAATTCAAGCATCAATTTTTTAGGTTTTCTGATTCCAAAAATGCAAACCATGCGACAGGAAAAAAAGTACCTGCATCTCAAACTGAACAACACTCCCAGAAATCAAAAATATTCAAACAACTTTGCCAAAATAAGAACCGAACGAAAAATCACAATGGATTCCAAAAATTTAAAGAATTTCTCATAATCTTTAAAATCTGGGTGGAGGTAAATTCAAAACTAACAGCAGATCCCAGAAATGTCGGGAAAATCCCATATTTTTGTTAAAATTTTGGGGCACAATGAACCTTTAAGTACATGTATTAGGTACTAAAATTTTGAAAAAAAATGCAAAATCAAGCCCACCGCTGATTTCAAAAAAAAACTGAAAAGAAATCAAGACCCACGAGTCAAATTTTATTGAAATTTTAGGATACTTAGAACAAAATCAAAACGCCCACCAGATCCCAAAAATGTCAAAAAATCCCAAATTTGTTGACATCTCGGGATACAAAAAAATTGAATTCACAATAGATCCCGAAAATTCAGAAAAATTATGAATTGAGTTGAAAATTCTGAGACAGAACAAAATCAAAAATCATGATTTACAACAAAAATTGGAGGGATTCTCATAATTATTGAAAATTTGAAATCGAATCCCAGAAAGTCAGAAACATTCTCAATTTTGTTGAAATACTGGGATGAAGCAAAATCAAAAATCATAGCTGATCCCACAAATCAGAATAAATGTTCCAAAAGAACTTCCAGAAAAGATGGGGCGAAGCTACAATGGTTCCCAAAATTTCTCAATTTGAAAAAAAATCTTCGCTGAAACAAAAAATAAAATAAAAATAAAAAGTCATCAAGATCAGGACTGGAAACATTACACGTACACTCGTAAAGTCATCATCTTTAGTTCTCCCTCGATCACCCCTTTTTATTACATTTTTTTTTTTACTTTGTAAACAAACAGGTAGATTTTTGATTATAGAAAAGTGCCGAAGCGTCCTCGTCGCGCATACCTTCGTCTACGCTTACACACATCGTTACATTCGTACCGTACGCTGACGCGATATAATAATGAAATATTGACATATCGATGATAGATGTTCACAATACCAATAGACACAGCGGAACGGAGAGAACGCTCACTGAGCAGGCATATGAACCTCGTTACGTTCTGTTTTTAAATTCCTCTTCTGTCGCATTATTTTGGGTAATTTGGTAAATTTTCTCGAACATACGACGCTATGCGCGGTATTGTTGTCCTAACACAAGAAGGATTACGAGTATAGGTATTTACGAGTTTATGGAAATGAATAGGATTCTGATATGAGGACACAAGTTAGAGAAAAAGTAGATACATATACACTTATACACATGCCTATTACATTCACATATTACCTACATGTACACGCAGCTATCAAACAACGAACAAGACAATTTGGGTAATTGCGTGAGATGCACGATACACGAGGCCGGAGCCGAAACCAAAATCATAAAAGTAGAATGAACATTGAACAATCGCTCTTCGGGGATTATATTTACGACTCGGGCAACTTTCTTTTATACCATCCAGACGAGTATTGCCGTATTTAAATTAATCAAAAGACGAATACTTTTTTAAAAATATGCTCTGTTTTATCGCTCCCATATCGAAATGCTGCGGCTCTTTTATGTATTTGTACGAGTATGTCTCGCGCGGTAGCGATGGCGCTACCATAAAAATTTCGCGTTCATCGATTTTACACTTGTATAATATTTTTAAACGTTTGATACAATAGAGTTGAATTTTTTAATTGTCGAAAATTCAATTTACGCGCGGTAACGTTTTTTCTAAATCAGTTTCGAGTTGAACGAAAAAACTTCCAGAGCGTTATTACGTGACTGAAGTTTTGAATATCGTTTATATGTATATCGTCGTGTCGATCTCGTGGCCTCTTGTAAGTACTGGTGCTATGTACCTAGTTGAATCGCGTTCGTGAAGAATTGTTGGCTGGAAATCATACTTTTAAGAATTCATTTAATATTTTTTCAACTTACAAAAATCGATAATATTTATTTACCTAATTTGTTTTCTCAGCAAAAATAGGTAAAATTCCATTGGGATTTTGTTTTTCAAAATTTCAGAAAAATTTTTCAAGCCCATTTTTTTTCAAGATAATTCGAGAAGTCGTTCAGAATGAATGAATTTAAAATTCAGTTTTCTCTTCATTTTTTTGAACTTCAACGAAAAATCTCGATCGCACTTGGTTTGTAGAGAAACGTTTATCACCTCCCCCCCCCCCTCCGCCCCAAAAATGAAATTGATTTCTAATTTTCTTGAATATTTTTCTCTAAAAATATTTTTATTCAATTTTGATTTCTGAAAAAACTTCTCTCAAAGAAATGAGTGAACTCAAGTTTGGAAGTTTTTGTCCCTAAAATTTCAAAAAAATATTTCGGCAAAAAAATTCAAAAAAATCTACAATTTTTTTTAATCCATGAAATTTTGAGAAAAAAAACAAAGTAAAAAATTTTGAAAAAATGAATTACAATTTCCTTCAGATGATTTTGCTTACTTTTCAAACCCACTGTAATTCTTCAAAGAAACGTACAACACACACCTCCGTCGAAAATGCCCTAAAATCTTGGGCTTGGGTCAAGATACACGCCGACATATCGTATCATATCAGAACGCAACAAACCACGTCATTTTCGATCGATTCGTGTTAAAAATACTAAAATAAATTGATACTTGTCATCCTATTCGACCTGAAACGGTATCCGTGCCCCAAAGTTTCCGCGAAGCCCAAATCCGATAGAAATACTTCGCTTTCGGTATGTTGAACGCTCATGCAGACATAAAAATACCAAAAATTATTACGCACAAATCATAAAACCACTAAAACCAACCCCTATTTGCAACAAAATCCAGCTCAAACATCGTCTCTTTGTACATAAACGATAAAAACATGCTCAACCGAGGTATCGCATAAATTGAATGAAATTTCTTACAAGGAAAAAAATTCGACTTGGAATAAAAAAAAAAAATAGGTATATAAAAAGTTATTCGAATGAAAACGTAGTCAATATCTACTAAATATCAATTTTTGGGCAAAACAGCACATATTCCGCAATCCGCAGTATCTCGTTTATTCGTCGTCGGCCGCCATACTTCCACATGATGAAAATTTATGCACGTTTTAACACGTTTTCGCGTATGAAAAATGAATATTTTTATCTCGTACCAAAACAAAAACCTCGCTATCGTCGATTTTGCAGGGTTTATTTCTCGTAAAAATATATTCGAGTAAATGAAAAGCGAGCTGATTAATTACCCCCCAAACAATTCGTCGGTTTTGTTTTCAATTTCCTTCAATTCCCCCTCCCTCCCTCCCTCCCTCTCACCACGTACAACCGTCGATTTATTTTTATACAAAAAACCGTACTTCTCACGCGAATCGACGTGGTAGAAAAAAATATAAATATTTCGTGATCGTTGTATCGACTTTTGTCATTTTCGTTTCGTTTTATTTATTTATTTATTTATTTTTTTAATATGAAGTATGTTTTAAGTTAAGTGTTAAATTATCTATACGTATAAGTATGTACGACCACGTTCCAACTCTGTTTTCTCATAATTTTCATAGTATACAACGTTGATGGTGCGGCGATGATGATGACGACGAAAAGCTCGATTAAAATTTCAATACTTTATACAGCGCATTACAAAATACCTACGAAAATGGTGTTACGAGTTACCCCTAGCTTCATTAACGAGTTTTCGTTCTCTTCTCTTTGAAAACGATTAATTTTTAATTTCAAGTTGGAACTTTAACGTTAAGTTTATAATTACCAAAGAAATCAATGTGTAGAAACGAGTATATTATACTATTCGAACGAGTTAGTAAATTAGCTGCAAGCGCGAACTTCTCATTTTATAAAATTTGAGAATTATAATGTATAATTGTACGTACCTACAAATATAGGAGGATGGAGAAAAAATATCCACATTTTGCGAAATTCCTACCTTATATAAGTATGTAATTTCGAATACGGTATTTTTAGTTTTAATGTTTCGACCGATGTCATAGCATCAATTATTAAAAAATATACTATGTACTTTGAAAATATTCCTCTGATTATTCGATTCGTCGAGTTCTGCGCCAGGCGCCATCTACAGCGATATTACATCACTTGACGGTAGCATTTGTACCACGTTAACAATCTAGATAGCACATCGAATCCCAATCCGTTCCTACTCAATAGTCAAAAAAGCTCCATAGAAAAAGAAATACCACCCAAAAAATATGGTATTTATTAGTAAAAGGGTACAAATTCCAGAAGGAGTGAAATTAGGTGGAAAAAGAGTATATATTTAGAAGAAAAAAAAACAAACAAGTAACAAAATACGATAGTAAAAAAAAAATAATAATAATACTCGTTTCCGAATCAAACGGTGAAAAAAAAACTAACAATAGATATGGGCAAATGTTAACGAGTACTTCGCATAAATAGTTAAGAGCTAAACATAAATATCACGTCGGTGTTCGTCATAAGCGTATAACGTACTCGTACGTAACACTCACAGCACGCAGTAAAGTAAATATTATCTGTGGCAATCGTTAACAAGCGAATACACCCTATTGAGAGGATTCGTTAACAAAGTCATCACATTCGTTAGCTGTGTCAACTGTCTCGTCGGTAGTGACATTTGATTCGTGACTAGAAACGCAAATATTTTCGAGCCTGACGTTTAATTCGGCTTCGCTCGATACGTTTTCCAACATCTCGATGCAGGTTTGCTCCATTTGCTGGAGACGATTCTGTCTGGAGTCTGATTCGCTTGAGGAAGGCTCCGCAGTCTCGTTTTCGTCAGTCTTCTTCGGTTCAGCGCGTCTTTCCGGCCTGTCTTCCGAACCGTATTGCTCGTGCAGTTCTTCTAGTCGCGTAGATAACGTGTCACTGCGTAGAGAAGTCAGAGCCATTTGGTTCAAAAGTGATCGACACTGGTGCTCTAAGCGACGTAGTCGAGCTGCTCTGGCTTCCAAGATTTCTTCCGAGCTCTTGCGCTTGGTGAGTGATTTAGACGCAGGGTCGTCGGTGCATCTGGAAGCGGAAGTTGACTCGTCGGTTGGGTGAGATCTACGGTTGGATTCTGGGCAGTGGTCAGCAGATGACTCTGAAGCTATTGCTTGAGATTGTGTGAACTTTTCGCAGTCTTTGGGAAGAGATTCTGATAAATTGTTTGTTGAACTTGGTAGATCTTCGGTGTCAGCTGAAGACTTAGCGGAGATTGATGGAGATCTTGTTGGATCTGCGGTATTTTCTAAACACTGTGGCAGATTCGATGAAAACTGCATTGGATCTGCGAGGGTTTCCGAAGATTCTGAGGTCTTCGACGATGACTGGATGGAATTTGCAGAATTTTCGAGAGATTCGATTGTTTGAGAAGATGATCTCGTTGGATCTGCCAAATTTTCAGATGATTCCATCACCTTCGGCAATGACGCAGGTTCTACAGGGGATGAAATTTGAGATCCATCGAGTCTGGTACAGTCTATCAACGATTCTGAGCCGGAACCATGAGATCCATCCACCACCTTACCATCTTCTGACGATTCTGAACACGAACCTTGAATTCTAGAAGAGTTTACAAAGTCTTTGGAGTTCACAACTTGATCCAGACGATCTTCGGTGGATTGAGATTCATCTTCGAACTCCAACATATCGATAAGTTCGATAACAGTGGCATCAGAAGCCGCATCTTCCAGTTCAATCGAAGGACTATTCACCTCACTCGACTTCTGACTATCAGACAAGTCATACTCGAGCTCGCTAGTTGAGATATCAGGTGATTGAGAATTTTCATCGTCTTCGTAACCGCTCTCCGTGGAGTTGCAAGTGTCTCGAGATTTCCTCAACGCAAACTCTTGACGAAGAAGTTCCCAGTCGTGTTCGTTTTGAGTATTCTTTTCCTTGGCTCGATCCCAAGTTTCTCTACAATATTCGAGTTCGCGTTTAAGATCGGTCAACATTTGGCGTTTGTGTTGCAACTCGTAGCGCAGGATTTTCTCGTGAGTGTGGAGCTGTCTATGCTGCACCTTGAGCTTACTTACGATACCCCAAGTCTTCTTCAGCTCCGACGACACGACGCCTAAACGTTTTTCTTGTTGATCTAGGCGATTTTCCAAATGTCCATTTAGTGTTTTCAATCTACCTACTTCTTTAACGAGGCTATTTTTCTCCAAAATTAAATCCTTCAAGCGGAGGAAAGTTTGACTGACGCTGATCACTGTTCTAGATCCGGTGGGGGTTTTAACGTGCTTATAGCACTCTTCGGAAGTACCTTGGACCACGTGGTTGGACTCTTCGTGACTGCTCAGCAGCTCTATCAGCATACGCCACACTTTGGGTAAATTAGTAGCGATTTCTTGTTTAGTATTAGTCGATACTGTCGGACTGGATTCTTGTTTTTTATAAGTTTTTTCCGCTATATTAACCAATAAAGCGGCGGTATCGTTGATATCGCCGTTAGCGATCAGATCGGTAATTAGATTATGATTATCTTGCAACAACTGGGTCAACAGGTCAAAGTCCATGTCACCTGTTAGCATATTGGAGAATAAATTATTGATAAGGGTGAGCTGAGAAGTTAAATTGTTGCATTCGGCAACAAGCGAATTACGCAGCTCTCTTAGTTCTTCGTTTTCCACCTCTTTCTCGACAACTTTCTTCTCAAGCTCTTCGTTTTTCTCATTAAGTTGTTGAATTGTTGCAGCGTCGCTGGCATGCTCGTTCAGCTTCAATTCCAATAATGTATTTTTAGCGCGTTCTTTTTCCATTTGCGTTTCATGGCCTCGAGCCGCAGCTTCGGCTCGTTCTTCGTATAACAGCCTCAGCTTACGGATGTTTTCGATTTGATTCTCGTACTGGGTTCGTAAATTTGTCAGATTTTCCTCGGCCGTTGTTTCCAAATTGTTCAGACGTTTTTTTAATTCAGTTACCTGCGGAAAATAAAACCTCGTATTAAAATACAGTCGCAGATTTAAAGAAGGAATTAGTATGCAAAATGGGCCAGGTAAAACGGATTCTTTATTCGCTTCTCTCCTCACGCTGACGAGACACCAGGCCAACTTCCCAAGACATAAATTTTCATACAAATACTTAGTACCTACAATTCTTTTTGTAAGGAACACTCATAAACATGGCCTTTTTTCCTCAAATAAACATAAAATGTTCAATTTGTATTCAATTCAAAGAAATCGACTCGACTATACTCCATGTTTAGAATTCCTCAAAAAACGTTGATCTCACATCCCTTACTTGCTCCGTTCTCCTTCAACCAAAATATAATTTCGCCTTCACCAAGTTAATCGGATCATTTGAATTCGTATCTGTTCAGGATTACGATAATTAGGTACCTGCGTTTCTCGTAACTGTAGCATTTCATTGCTAACGATAGAAACTTCCTTGAGAGCTTTCACTTGTTTTTCCAAGCCCATCCGAAGGGTACGTTCTTTCTCCAAATCGTCGGCGTTTTTTCTCAATTCGTTCATCTCCTCGGATATCTTCGTTATGGCCTGTTTACGTTCTTCCCTTTTCTTTTGCAGCATTTGTTTGAAGTTCTCCATATCTTGTTTGTACTTCTCTTTTCTGGCATCTCGATCTGCTCCTTCGTTTAAATCCTATTTTTTTTAATAAACAAGAGTATACTTATTACAATCGTGACATCTAGATTTCAGTAAAAATATCTCGTGTGTACACCGCAACAAAAAAAAAAAATAATGATAATAAAACGGAAGATCAAAGTGAATGTGAAAGTAGTATCTCAAATTGTCATTTTTTCCCCACTCGACAATGCTGTGAAAAAAAATTAATTATTGCGACAGCCTGTGAAGAAGAAATGCTCTTGGCTTAAAAACTTCCCACTTCAAACAACCTGTTTAGTAGGTCAAATTTAAAAACGCATGTATTTACGGTAGTGAATGCAAAACAAAAACTCCTGACCTATGTCGTGCTCCTATTATTTTACATCAGCGGACTAAATGCTTGCAAATGACGTCATCCTAATTGGAATATCTTTTTTGGCACCTTCCTATAGGTAAGTATGACATTGTAGCTTAAATTACCTGTGCAACGTAATTCTAATTTACTCTTCCGTTTGAATCATTGATCGTGAATCATTGGCCAATTTTAAATTATCGGTTCGTTAATTTACGCGTACCAAGGTGTTAATTGGGACGCGAAGTAGGCGAGGAGAAGAAAAGGGAGGCACACTTGGTCTCATTTTAGGTGTATTTAAAGCTTATGCATTTCATGGTGGGGTTCTGTTTTATTTTATTTTTCAATCGAAAACAAAGTACGCAGAGTAGCCAATTTTTGTAAATTCATATTTTAGATTATTCGCAAAAGATACCTAGGTACACTGCGACGTTTTTGAAATTTTCTAAAAATTTTAAAATCCGTAACAGGCTTACCGAATTAAGATTAAACATCTTGATTTTTTTCTCGATTTCTTTTTAGGACTCAACTTTTTCCATTTCACCCCCTCCTCTTCCTCCCTATATTTGACCATAATATCTAAAAAAAATTTCCAGAGAAAAAAAATACTCATCTTTGCGATTATACTTCATTTTGAAAAAATTTCCACCTTCGAGTTTCCAGAATTTTTGGGGAAAAAATAATTTTTGAATTTCAGTGTCGCCAGGAAAATTTGGGTGATAAAAAATATTTCTATTCAAATTATTCAAAAAAAAAAAAAAAAACGATTTTCACAATTTTAGTCCAAAACTGAATCAATTTTTAAAAAATAATGTTTAACAGTGCTACTAGTGTTGCCACTTTGGTTCGATTTTTATGAATTATTTGAATTGTTCCTTTCTTTTCTTTCTGCTTCATTTTTTCATAAATTATTCTAATTTATACAAAAACAACTCAATTCTCATATTTCAGTGTTGCCATAATGATTAGGCAAAAATTGATAATTTATTCGATTTAATGTTAGCCAGATTCCACATGTTAATAGTTTTTAAAAAAATAAAAAATAATAAAAAATTCTTCATTGCAATTTTTTCTAATTCCAAGTTACCAACCTTCGCAAATAAAACCTGGAAACCGCATCAAAAAATAGACTTTTTTTCAAACGATTCCAATCGATGAAATTTTTCCCATCCTCACTGCCATCAATACTCGAATATGAAAATAAAACGGGCGTTTATTTTTAACCCTGGTTTTTGAAAACTTTACGACACCGCTACAATTAGGTACACTACAAGAGAACCCGAAACGAGAAAAAATGAGAAAACTCGACGGGGAAATTTCATTACGTAAAATCTGGCAACATAAATCCGAACGTTGTAAATATTTAAAAACTTTCGAGAACATCTTCGAACAACGCTGCAGAAAATTTGACCACTCGAAAAACGTTCGAAATGATGAAAATTTATACGGAGCTGACACGAGCATCCCTCGGGAGCGAAAAATCAATCGGAAAAAGTTTTTGTGTGAGCTGCGAAAAAAAATGAGATTTTATTGCGTCATAATTCGTAAGCTAATTAAGCCCTGCACAATGAGCCAATTACACAACGAGATGAAGTTTTGAGTAAAACGACGCCGCAGTATGGGATTCATTTCGATAATGGAAGCCTTTTTCTTCTCGAGTAGATTTCATTCCGTCTTGTATTCGTTTCGCTATCGTATACATTTTAGTTTTATTGAAATTTTCTGTTTGGCGCGACGAAATAGAAACACATTTCGAACGTGCTTCAATTTTTAATTATTTTATACTCGACGAAAAGTACACCTCATACTAAAAGCGTTTGGCTATTTCACGAAAAAAAAAACTTTCATAATTGCTACTTGATTTATGCCTTTGTATACGAGAGGAAGGAATTTCATTTTACATACAAAAGCTTTCGATGAAAATTTTCAATTTTATAGAATTTATTTAAGAGATTGGCTTTTTGAAACAGCTTTTCAATTCACTTCACGATGACATCAAAGACGAAGCTAATTTTGATCTTCCGTTCGCGGTACCTGTAAATATACCCGTATCTTTTTACAAAGTAGTACCTACATAAAAACTTACTTGTTGGATTTCCTCCACGGCTTGGTCATCTTGAACCCCTTCTTCGAGCTGGGGTCGGCTCCAGGCGACACCCCCCATATCACTGGACGAAATAAGCGGCGAAAACTAACCTCGATAGGTATATTTTTTAAATGAACTTAAGACACGTAAAAACAAGGGGAAAAAATTACGAAATACACTTCACAGCACCGTTAGCTCACTGTGTACCGTATCTGGCGAGTTATTACGTTCGTATGAGTCTTGTTGAATCGAAATTGTCTCTGTTACGTCAAGACGTTGAACACGGGTGCCAAGATTCCAATAACCAGCATACTATATTTAAACTACGTAGCGTGTATAGGGACCGTGTCCGTGTAATCGGCTTTTCAGCTGCGATTCGCATTCGCGGATGTTTAACTTTTCTTTGGTCTGGTATATCGTGCAATTACACATTCATTTCTTTTTAATCCGTACTTGTACCGAGTTTGAAAAATTTGTCAATTAGCCAGTGCCCAGATTCTCAGACTCCACCTATGTGCGTTCTGGCTAAAAATTTATCTACGCTGGTTGACTAATTACCTACTCGCATAAAGGTACGTCAACGTACCTAACGTTGCAGATGCTTTAATATTCGACGAATTTTACCCTCTCTTCGGGTGAAATTCTTCGCATAAAGAAAGACCATTGTCAAGTTCGTCCCAACAGCCAACTTCAACGAGCCGGACAAGGGTCAGTGAAAGCACCTCAATTGGATGACAATGTCATCGAGTTGAGAATAAATGAAATTTCCAACCAATTGACAGACGTACCTATGAAAAAAGTGAACGAAATCTCAGGTCGTTGACTCGTCCGACAGCGGCGTTGATATTTCCGACAATTTGTCGTCTACGGTTTACAAATCATCGGAAGAAAAAAAAAAATGAAAGATTGTGCTTCGAAAATGAAAAATGGAAAAATCTTGGCGATGTGACCGCGTTCGAAACGCGGACCATAAGAGAGAAAATGACATTTTCAGCGTATAATTATAATCGTATTGATTTTTTGCGCTTATATTTTCGTAAATATAATTTATAGGTGTACCTGTATGAATACTTTTGTCGACTCGACTCAAAAAAAAAAAAATGTACATGTTACAAAGTACAATACGTAAAAAAATGTTGTTATTTATTTACATTTTAATTAAAATACGTACCAGTCGGACGTCATATTTGTAATTTTTTCATAAACAAAGAATAATAAATACCTCGAGCAAATAAGTTTATAAACCCAGCTCCCAAACGACTCTGGTGCTGCGGCGAGGTGCTCAATTTGTGCTTGTGACGACCTTTATACGCCGCCGCACCGTATTATTTCGAACCGTCGCCTTCGATCAAAACCATCAAAAATGACGATGTTTGATTTTTTTTCCGCAGCCTCCCAAGGCCTTTAGATACGTAAGCGGAATGATCAAGCTTGTCTACACGAAATTCGTACGCATGTTCGGGCTAATTTGGCATAAATCCACTCGACAATTATAATACATTAATTTAATCTTTCGTGCGTAGGTACGTACATACGGGTGCGAAATATATTTCATTTTCGCCACGTTGCGTTCGCCACCCTGCCTGAATCCCCAACTGCCCAGCTCAACAAGCGAGGGAAAAAATTAAAACGTCAACGTCGTCGATTTTAATAAAACATCGCACTTTCTCGCGCGCCGCGTCTTTGTTTGAAAAAGTACCCATCTATTTATATCCCTTATTTTAAACTAAATATAGAAGTTGGAGGTGAGCATGGCCTAAACGATTCTTATTTGCTTACGAGTGATGCGGTGTGTGCGGAGAAACGTGCATCAGCGAGAGTGAACGTTTTATTGACTCCTGTATGCGGAGAATTGGATTGGAAGAAAGTAAAAAATCGAACAGCTTACACGAGCCATTGTTATTATATACCTACCTACACATGACTTTTATACGCACTCATCGACACGTGCGAAATAAACTATACTTACGTACATCATCTTTAGCCAAACGAAAAATAATTTTCAATTTCAAATTTTGTGACCTTTTTCCTCAAAAATTGAAAATAAGTTGAGCACGAATTTTTCGAGAAAAAAATTGCAAGCTTTCGGCGATCAAAGAGTTGAAAATTATTTGCAAAAATTTGAAATTCAATTTTTTTGCTGAAGTAAGTATTTCACAAAGAATAGTAAGAAACATTACTTCAGGAGAAGGTACTTGAAAATTCAATTTTCGTAAAACGACTTTGAAATTTATTTTTAGTACCTAATTCGAAACATAAATTGAAAAATTTTCGCAAAGCATTCATTTTTTGTTTGTTTGTTTTTTTTGAAAAAAAATGTTTCAAAAAATTGCAATTACCTATTAGATTTTTTTCCAAAAAACCTACGAAAATTTTCAAACAAAAATCATACCAGCCGTGAACCTGAAGTGCCTTGGGAGGAGGGGGAGGATGACTTGAATTTTCAACATGATGAAAAAAGTTTCTCCTTTTTTGAGTTAAAATTTGACAGAAATTTGAACAAATGGAGAGAAAATTATTTTCCAAGCGAGCAATGGCGAAAATTTTGAAAAAACTTGGGGAAAAAATATACTAATGTCAACTTAAAAAACGCGTGGTTTTATGGGGTTTTACATTTTTTCGACCAGTTGATACATCCTGCCACACTTGCACTTGCACAAAAAGGCACAAAACATGAATGCAAGCAAAACTTTTTTTGATGAAGGCAGAGGGAACCGTGAAAACTGCGAGAAAAATTGATAAAAATCAAAAAGTTGACAAGGTTTGAAAAATTAAAAAACTGAAATAAAATATTGTTTCTTATTTTTTCAAAATTGATGAAGAAATTTCACGTTTTAATAAGAAATGATCAAATCTTATCAATTATTTTCAAAATTTCAAGTTTAAAAATCAAAGGCTCTGGTGTGGTAAGGGGGTCAATTAGCCTCCGGTGGAACTTTGGCAAAATTTTTATGCCATTCGACTTGTCTTGGTAAAAGATGATTTTAGAGCG
>FIZT01056872.1:0-11560 GCA_900065295.1 Paracoccus marginatus
GAGAGGATTTAAATTTTTTCAAGTTTTCTCGACCAAACTAGAGATTTAGAACTCAAAATGAATAATTTTGCAAAAAAACACAATGCTGATTATAGTTTGATGAGGTTTTGGGTTCGCCAACTAGTCCATAAATGCGCGCTCTACAGAAGATACATTGGAAACTACATTTTTACCACTCCATATCATATTATATTTATACTCAAAGGTGGTAACGAAATTCGGAGAATTTTTTATGATTTTTTTTGCACCGCGTTCTGGCCAAAACGGCGTTTTTCTTCATTTTTTTCATCTAACTTTGGTTGCAAAGTTTTAAACATTTGATGAAATTGGTTCTCCTCGTGGCCAATTTTTTGAATTAAACCGTTGACATGATTCACTTTATCTAGACTGCAGTTGTTCGATGGATTGATCCTGTTTGCTTCAGCAACGGGAAAGTTTTTGGACTGTTTTAGCATGTCTACAGCAGTGTAGTCGCTGGAATAAGTATCTTTATGCAATATCTTTCTGCCTCCCAATACTTTGGCTTTTCGATGCTCAGAATGTAAAGAGTATAGACTGGACGAAATGCCATGGAATTTACCTTCAACTGTGTGTACATGCGCACATAAATAGAATAATCGCGATACGTCCACTTTCTTTACGCTATCTGACGAACCGTAATACAAATTTATTTGTGACGCTGCTGCTTCTTTCTCAGGATTTGGCGTCTGCTTTTGCATCCGCGAAGTAATATAAACTTTTGCAACATGGCCTTTTTTTCCGCACTCGTTGCAGACCAGTTTGTTGCCATCGATGTGACAGTCTTTAGCCTGATGGTTATTCCTACCACATCGAAAGCATAAACCATCGACCCCGAGTGCTGTGTAGTCTGGTCTTTTCTTCGAACGTGATCTCGAACGTTCCACTTATCGATCACGACTTTTTGAAAAATTGTGCTGTTTTGAGCGGAAATAACGAACCTTACCACGTCGCGTTGACTGTGTATCACCTTTATACCGGAGAAGATTACCATCTGCTGACGAATCGCCTTGCTTTTCTAATTCTTTGCTTTCGATACGCGACGCTTCTAAGCTCACTGCTTTTTTGAGAATATCGTCGAATTTCACAGTAGTCGATTGTAAGAGTTGTTCGCGCAAATGAGAGTCTCTTAGCCCGCACACAAATTGAGCTCTTAGGAACAGATCGTTCGCCGACACTGTCACCGCTTTTCCGCATTCACAATTACCCGTAACTTTGAATTCACAGTCATTCAAGTCTTTCTGGAGGTTCGATACAAACTCGGTTATTGACTGGTTTTCTTTTTGAATATTTTTGAGGAAATAATGCTGTGACACGATTACACTCCTCTTGGGTGACAAGGATTCCGAGAACTTTTTGACCAAGTTGACGTAGTTGAGCTCTTTAATGGGGTTTTCCTGTCCCAAATACGCTGCCAGGTTGTTATAATGCACTGACCCGACCGAGCTTCTCAACAACTGCGCTTTTTTACCTTCGTCTGTGACATTTTTCATCTCGAAGTAGTTTTCGAATCTTTCGATGTAATTTGAAAACTTATCATCCTTCGCATTGAATTGCTCAAATGGAACCATATTATTGGGAACATTACTGTCTGATGACGCTGCTGGTTTCTCGGCTGATTTAGGACCTTTCATTAATTCGGCGAATGTCTTCATGAACGTTTTGAACTGCACTTCGTCCATTTTGGGATTTGAAATTTGAATAGATATTGAAGATTGGCTCACCTTACTTCGTTTGCCATTGATAACGCACGCGGTGCATGATGCAATCGTCTGTTGAACACTGTAACGTCTATTCTGCGTGACAATTAAACATTTATCGAACTTTGTAGTAATGACGATGACCACGAAGATTACACTTTTTCTATTTTACTAGAAAAATTAACGATTTTTAAACTCATCGCCAAATTGTAATGTTTGAACGTGAGTTTTAAACGCGTTGCATTCGAAGCAAGTTAAACAATTCGCTCAGCGTTGACTCAAGTCCCACCTCTTCGACCAAGTCAGTGATGAATGATTTCAATATGATGATAGCTCTTTCGATTTGCAGCTAATTTCCTTCATCTAACTGTGAGTAGATATAAATGGCTACTTCGGGGTACTTCTGAAATTACCAGTAAATTACCGGTAAATTACTGGTAATTTCAAAAGTACCCCGAAGTAGCCATTTATATCTACTACTGTGTTTCGACCTGTTCCGTTGTCACATCTGTGGATCATATCAGCTGTCGTCTTAATTTCTTCGTTCGCAGCTGCTGCGGCATCGTCGCCCTGTTCAACATACAGAGCAATTTTAATAATCAATTATAAATTGATTGAACAATGCAAATTACGATTAATACAGAATAATAATTCGAAATAATCATACATGTGCAGATGAGTACTCCTATCTATTTCTCAGTTTGATTTAGTTTTTAGGACCCTTGACTTGAAATGTTGTTCTAGCGTTCCGCACCGGGCCAAAACGCTAGAACAACATTTTAAGTCGAGGGTCCTAAAAACTGGCACGTCCACGTGCCAGACGACCGAGAGCACGAGCAAATAAAGGTGGAAGCGTAATGCAAACACTGTATTTTACGTCAGCTTCGAAAACTTACAAATATAAACGCTACGATACGATGCGATATAATGATAGGTATTATGGTTCGGCAACTGCTGAAAAAAAAACGATGTGGTCGTCCATTTGCTTCCGCTACTATCTCTTCGAGGTAGATTGTTGATCATTTCCTGTTACCTGACGAACATATTAAAAACAATACGCTCGTCAGACTCTGAGAAAGAGTTGCGAGTGCTGCATGTAGATAATTAAAATTTTTATTTGTACTTCATTTCACTGTACACAAAATTCAAATTCTAGTTGAATATTGGTTTTTCTAATTCACTCTCAAGTTTGTTGAAGTTTTCAAATTTGTTTTTTTTTTTCGTCTGTTGGCAATTTTTCTGCATATTTCCCTATTTTTACGTGATTGATCTAACACCTTTTTTTTTTTTCAATTCTGCAGCCTGAAAACTTATTGTACTATAGTCCAGACGACGATAGTAAAATAATGATAAGTGATTTCGGCCTATCAAAAATGGAAGAATCTGGGATCATGGCGACGGCGTGCGGAACGCCCGGATACGTGGGTAAGAATTAGTACTTTATTGTATTACGCATGCATATTTCTATTGTCGGTTAGAACGTCTTCTGGTCTCTGGAAGTGAGCGGTCGAGCGAGAGAGATAGAAGGAAAAGGCGTATTATGGAGTTGGCGAGAAAAGCGTGAACCATAATATATTACAGTCGACGATCGATGATGATGAGGCAGGGCGTAGGAGCCTTAAACGGCGACTGAGTGCAGTTGTGCGGCGAGAAAGTTTGCAAGGGTGTAGGGAAATGGGGTAACGAAATTAATTCTGCTGGTGTATAAAGAGAGAGAGCGTATGTTTATTAATACTGGAAGCATTTTGCTGGTTTGGCGCGGCTTTTACATTACTTTAGAGTATATATACGTACGTATACGATATTATATTATGTATGGTATGTTTAAACACAGCTCCAGAAGTTCTAGCACAAAAACCGTACGGAAAAGCGGTAGACGTTTGGAGTATCGGAGTCATTTCTTATATTTTATTATGCGGATATCCACCTTTTTACGACGAAAACGATGCTAACCTATTTGCGCAAATATTAAAAGGTCGAGTATACTCATTTTTATTCAATTTTTTTACAGAATGTATTCGAGTCTTGCCTCGAAAAATTACGTACGCATTCATCTTCAATTTTATAGGTGATTTCGAATTCGATTCGCCGTACTGGGACGATATCAGTGATTCGGCTAAGGAATTCATTAGTAAATTAATGTGCGTCGAAGTGGAAAAACGTTACACTTGTCGTCAAGCTTTAGCACATCCGTGGTATGGGTTACAGTTTTTTTACTTCACTTTTTCATTTTTTCTTCCATCAATCGACGCAGGGTGTTGAGATATTATTTAAGTACTAATTGGGAGTTCGCTGTAATTCTATATTATGTGTAGGATCTCCGGTAACACGGCCAGCAGTAAAGATATTCACAGTACTGTATCCGCTCAATTGAAAAAGAATTTCGCCAAGTCTAGATGGAAGGTAAATATCGTTTTTTGTGCGCATGTAATTAAGATAAATTATTAATTAAAGGTGAAATGAGCTCATCGAATCGAGCTTAATCGATTTTGGAAAAAATAGAATCGAAAATTTTCTCATCGAATGAGGTGAAAAAACAACGATTTTGAGCGAAAATTTTCAAATTTTCGTTCATTTCTTTAGGACGAATTAGGTATTTCCAATCTTGGTATTTTTTAAACGAATTTTCTGACGACGATCTTATGTGAATTGAACGAATCATTCGCGAACGACTGAAAAAAGACAACTTTTCAATTTGCATAATCAATTGAATTCGTACTTATCTGATTGAAAAGGAGTACCGAATTATGAAAATCTAAAATGAGTCATCTTTTGAAGGATTAAATTCAAGATGAGTGAATCGTTCGCGAACGACTTTGAAGAATTCTCATCGCGAAAATTATCTATTTCATGTCTTATGGGAAATTGATGTTAATGATTGAAATAAAATGAGAGGATTCGACGTTCGCGAACGATTCATTTCACAAACAAACAAATCGTTCGCGAACGACAAGAAGATTCGATAAGTGAAAATTCGAATTTTTGAAAAATTAAAGTTGATTGATCTTCGGAGAAAATTATTAGTTCGTAATGAAATGACTGAATCAGTCGTTCGCGAACGACTCAGGAAGTGTCTTGATTGAATAATTCAAGAACGATCGAGAAAAATTGAAAATTGATTGAATAAAAAATTAATAATTTTTGCATGAAAATTGGGTGAAAAATTATCCGAAAGAATCACATTCGTTCGCGAAAGAGTCATTTGCGAACGACTCGTCCATTCCAATTTTGTAATTTCACTCTGATAATTTTTGTAAATCGTCGTATGAGACAGGTCAGTGACCTGCATCACAAATTTTAAGGGTCGTTTGCGAACGAGTAATTCTGACAGTGATTTTTTTTAGCCTGAGGAACGTGTCGTTCGCGAACGAATTGATCTGATTTCTTGCAGACTTTCGTTTGTGAGCAAGTCCCATGCGAATACCTTATCAGAAAGTCGTCTTACGTGATAAGTCGTTCGCGAACGATTCACTTGATTAAAGACAGATTCGTTCGTGAACGATGAAGCGATTCGAAACGTAAAAACTTGAATTTTGCTAAAATGAGAAAAATTTGAATTTTTGTAAAAACGGTATGAATCAGTCGTTCACGAACGATGTGAATCATGCGAATTGAATCATTCAGAAGGATCAAAGAAAATTGTAAAATTGATTGACTAAGAAATTTGAAAATTTTTAGATAAAATTTGGAGTTATTACCCGAATGAACGATTGTCGTTCGCGAACGACTCGTCCAGTTCCATTTTTCAGTTTTCACCAATCGGTATTGAACGATTCAGTGAGCTGCATCGGTTCTTTGCAAACGAGTTAACCTGATTGCGAAGATATTTTCAAATTCTTTTCCAAAAGTTTAATTTCAAAAAATTATCGAACGTGATAAGTTGTGCGGGAACGATTCAGAGTAGCAAATGTAATTGCACGTGTTTCGTTATATTGTATACGTTTACAATTCACTTCCATGTTGATCGTTTCCCATATTCGACATCCTATAATGGCCGAAGTGCTTGGCAGTGTGCTAAAATGTGTCCTAAATGCACATATTTGGTTTTACAAGCGTATGTTGAAATACGTTCGATGTAACGCTTCTCTGTAGTACACTCTTTATTGCTGTGAAAATTCTACCAGACTTTGATGACATCTGACGACGATGTAGCATCGTTCACGTATTCAAATGCAGAATTATGCACCATCACTATCGAGGCATAAATTCTCGAAATATTTACTTCCAAGTACGTGGACGATGGACGAATATCGTTTGGTAGAGATTTCACCTTAGAGACGAACCACCTTGTCAGCCAAATCAGTAATCGACGACTTCGAAAATAATTACGAAAAACCATAGAGATATTATGTTATACCTACTTACAATAGCAATTTAGATTTACTGTGTTGTTTTTTTTTTATTTTATTAATTCCTCGTTAGCGGTATTTCGTCAAAGGGATTCGCATCAATCGGTATTTTTGTGTTTTTTTTTTCTTTTTTTCTTCTTTTTTATAGCAAATAATGAACGCCATTGCGATGGTACATAAGATGCAGAGATTGACTATGAATAACTCGTCCAGCATGATAGCTAAGAAAGATCAAAGCTATCCGGCTATTTTAGAGGATTCGGAGGGTGGTGATGAGGGGGAAGGTACTATTAGATCCTTCTTAACCCTGGCCTATGCCTATTAGCTAATGCCTGCGATGTACTTTTCTTCTTTTCGATTTTGTTTTTTGATAATTTTTTTCTCGTTTTGTTTTGTTTTGTTTCGTTTTTGTACATTTTTTTCTTTTTTTTCTTTGGATTTGATTTGTAACAGCTTCGTTTTTGTTGTGTAATTCTATGCATGATCGTGTGAGTTATAAAAACTTAAGAAGGCTCAACGCCTTCATAAGCATGCGACTTTTGTGTTTTTGTAACGCGAGCACAGGTTTTGTTTCGATGAATAGTTGCTGTAGAACGATTTACGATGTTTGAAAAAGGGATCGAGAGAGTTTGGAGAATTTGGATTATTTCGCGTACAGTTGGTAGATATAGGAAGTACCTGCACGTTCTATTACGTTGTACACATATAGGTACCTGTAACTAACTATACCGTATAAACTTACGTAGAATTAAACGATTCAAGTTTTTCAAGTTGAGGTTGGAATTTCGATGCGGTATTCTGTAGCATAAGTGGAGTCTAATTGGAAAACACCGCGTAAACTTGAAGTCGGGCTTAAGCGCGTTGGCTTTAGACCATTTCCAAAGTAATACCCGTGGTATTACGGATGCGAATATAAGTTCATCGAAGCTGATAAACTGATAGTGATTACGCGGGGAGGGCTATGTGCTAAATTCGCAAAGCCTTTCTTATCGAATTTATGAAATATAGCGATACGACGAGTTATATCGAGCTGAAAGAAAGTTGTTGGCACGTTCGGTTTTGTCGGGTTGCAGTTTAAACTGAAATGACAGGGTTTGTAAGAGACGAGAATGGGTTGGTATCGCGGTTGTGTTGCCTTCTTTGTCGTTGTCGATGCCGATTTTTGAAGTGCACCGTTGGCTCTGTGTGTGGATTTTACGTGCACGATGGTTTTATTTTCGCACTTGTGTAGGGTTTGTTTGTATTGTGATTAGATTTTTGTTCATTGTGAGGGGTTGAATTGACTGTGTAAAATACTTACTTGGTTAACGTGAAAATGCCAAATGAGTAAACGATTTGAGTAAATTTTGTAATAATTTTTTCCAATAGGTCTACCCCTTCCTTTTCTTTCTTCAATTCAAAGTATAAATATTATGCTTTGAGCTCATTTACATCGGGTGTATTTTTTCTTTTTTTCTCCAATTTTCCACGAGGCTTGATTTTTTGAAATTCGATTAATTTAGAATTTTACTCTTGTCAGGGAATGGAGAAAAGTCAGCATAGACTATTTCTTTTCTTTTTTTCAAATTTTCGTTAAAAAAATCTAAAAAACGAAGAAAAAATAATTTCAAATTTTTTGAGAAAATGACTTTAGTTTTCAAAAATTAACTAATTTGGAAAAATGAGAATTTTGGAGAAAAAAAAGAAAATGTTGAAAAATGACCATTACTCACAAAAAATTGAAAAATTTGCAATCCCAAGAATTTGATGAATTTTAAAGAACGGGGATCAATTTTTACGAATTTTTGATTAGTCATAAAATTGATGAGTTCGGAAAAATTCTATTCACAATTTTTGAGAAAAGAGCTAAAATACGAGAGAAATGATTATTTTGAAAAAAATTCAAATTAGAGACTGTCATCGAAAATTTTCAAATTTGAAAAACTTGTAAATTTTGAAAAATTGTCAAGTTTTAAAAAATTGACGAGCATCAAAAAATTAACAATGTTTTTTTTTCAAAAATTTTTTGTAAGGTTAAATAATTGAAAAAATAGTTGTCACAAATTTTTCCCAAAAGATCGTTTTATACGAGTAGGTATAAATTTACTTTTTTCAGTGTCTGATTATTTTTTTTTTTTATTTTTTTTTTTTTGAAAAAGGTCTATAATAATTTGTGTCATTTTTTAAAATTATTGAATTCTCTTCTTTTTTTTTATAACCTTTTGAAAATACAAAATTTTTTATAAAGATTCTTGATGAAATGGAGAAAGAGCTGAAAAAATCGTACTATTTTTTAAAAAAAATCTTATTTTGGATAATTTTTTTAAAAAATTTTCAAATTTTTTGAAGTGAGAATTTTTTAAATTAAAAATTTTAATTTGGTATTTTTGTATATTTTCTATTCAAAATTTTTTTTGCAAAATTTTCACTTTTTTCTCGAAATAAATTCAAACCTGCTCTTGTTCTTTGAAAGTTATGAAATTTTGGAACCTAAACTGCTTCATTTTCATGCTCGAAGAATCATAAACATCTCGTCGGGGTCCAAAATAAAACATTTTCAATTCGAGAAAATCGAACTCCATAAACTCACGCAACAATAAACCTCACATGGCGATGGCGAGTCTTGGCCATTACAAATGAAAGGTTATTACTTAGCACTAAACGAATAAGACAGACAGGCTTCACTCAAAGAAGATATGGCCTGCCTGCTGCTCCTCTTCGCTGCCACAAGGCACTCGTAATAAACCCCCGAGACGTCGAAGCGAGAGCAGCTGTAGTGGAGAAATAAATTTAAAAAATGGCAGTCTACAAATATGATCGTCGGTCGTATAATCCGCATGTGACCAGGCGGCGAACGTGGATATATGGAAAGAAATAAAAAAGAAACGACGTGATCTCGAGTACTTTGTGCAGACTAAACGACGCTATTCAGCAGGAAATTAAGCACGTCGTACAACTTTCTATAACGGCGCATCGATTCGTCCGAAATTTTCGCGAAAAAGAAGACGAACGAGATGTGGTATATTGGTCACACGTTGGCAATCAATCTTCGATAGGTAGGATCGCGATACGTAAGCATTTTACGACGCCGCAACGTGGTTAAATAAAATTTTCATTAATAAAGGGACTCGTTTCGAGAGAAAAAGAGAAAGAGACTCTCGAGCTAACGCCATATGGTGTAGCGGCTGCGAATAAAATTTTCATTTTTATTTGAACGAGTTGTGGCGTAAATTTTTAGAATGAGAAAGTTGAGGGTATTTTACGCGTAATTTAAAGCCAAGTTGTTTGCGATATGATTCGAAAGTTGGAAAGAAATTTGTGAGAGCAAGGCTCAGAGGGTGGTGCGATCTCATTTTGGTAGATGTATTTTTTTTTTTTTTCCTACAAGTCGATAGTATTTTTGACCTTGACAGAGAGAAAGTGTGTAAATGCACCGATCGGCTAAGTTGATAAAAAAGTTTACTCGAGTGTTCATATTTTTTTTTATTATTATTATTTTCGCGCGACATTGCGTTGTTTGAGTCGAGTAGTTTGTTTGTTGGAAAAGAAAAAGAGTTGAAAGTTTTATCGCCGGTAGAAATCTCATTAAAAGTGTTTTCATTTCGAGGGAGGAGTATTGCGATAGTACGTAATACCGTTAAAGGGATTGTTTCATTTTGCGTTTGAGTACGATGATGTGTTTTTTCCACTGTACCTTCTTTGGGATTGATGCGACGATAAATAGGATTAAAAATATTAAAAATAATTACCGCTGGTTCTTTTTATTATTATTAAATGGATATGGCAAATCGCCGGTGGAATATTAATTCGAAAAAAAATACGATACGACCGACGATTGTTCCCTCTGGTATAGAGGAATTCGTTTGATACTACTAGAGATTTTTCCACATTTCCACATTTTTTAATCGTAGCGTTGTAGTTTATATTTTTTGTTTGTAGATTTTGTGGATGTTTTTTGATTCGACGATGTGATTTTTGTACTTGTAGTAGATGTGGTGTTGTGAGAGTACCCGTAGGTGTAGTCGATGTCGATGTGTTCTCCACTGTGTGTTGCCCATCCCGATGCTCGAGATTTAATTCCAGATAGTGTTGGGTTATCGTGTTTATATGTACGTACTATATTCGTTTTGTGGAAAGTTGAAGCTTTTTTTAAGGCCGGGTATTGAGAAGATGGACGGAAGGGAGTCTGGGCGATATATTATGGTGAATTGAATGATATTTTTTAAAATTTCGAATGAAAAGAATCAGGTTTGAATTTGTATTGACTTGGTTCAATTTTAGATGATGGAAATTGGAGGTAATTGAAAGTACTTGAACACGATTTTTTGAAAAAATTGTTTGAGAAAATTTTTTTTTGAAAAAAATTTGTGGGAAATAATTTCAAATTGATGATAAATTGAAGAAAGTTTTTTTGAAAAAAATTGAAAACTTGAAAAAAAGGGTGAAACAAATGAAAAGTTGAAAGGAATTCTTGGAAAATACTTTTTACCTGGTATACATAATATACTCAGTTCACCATCAATTTTCAGTCTAATATTAAGGATTTGAAATTTGAGCAAATAAATTGAGCACCAAGAAACCAAACAATTTTTTGGAAAAATTGTTTGAAAAATTCTGTGGAACGATTTGAAAATTGAATTTTTTGAACAATCATTTCAAAGATTTAAAAAAAAATTATTGAAAAAAATCACATTTCTTAAGAAGTTTTTATAAAATTTCATCAAGCCTTTTTTGAAATTGAAGAAAATTGAAAATTTGAGGGGAAAAGTGAGAAAGAATTTTTGAAAAATACTTTCATACTTACCCAATTTAATTCTGTAATCTGTTATACATTTTCAGTGCAAGTTTTAATATTTGAATTTTCGAGAAAATGAACCGAACACCATCAAACATGAGCTCAATTTTCTCAAAAAAAAAATTGTTTGAAAAATTTTTACGGAATTTTTCGAAAATTTTTCAAAGCCATTGCTGAAATTGAATACGTACTTGGAAGAAATCAATTTTTCTTTGAAGTTGTTTAAAAATTTCAATAAAATTTATCATGTTATGATTTTAAAAAAAAGAAAAACGAAAATGGAAAGCATTTGCAATTTGATGAAAATTTGAAAAAAAAATTAAATGAAATTTTTTTTTAGAAAGCTTTAGGAAATACGTTTATTAGCATTTGAAAACATATTTACAAAAATTTGAGAGCTGATTATGAAGTCTTTTAGACACAATTTGAAAAAGTGAAGAAATGATGATGTATTTTTTCCATGCTATAAATTTTTTTCCCAATGTGAAGAAATTTTGAAAAATGAAAAAAAAAATTCATTGAAATTGGAAATTTATTCAAAAATTGAAACATGTAGTAGGGTGGCACTCATTTTCAAACTTTTGAATTTTTATCGGAGCCGGGACAAAATTTGTTAGACTATATCCCAATATGGCACAAAAAAAATTTCAGCCCGATCGATGCTTATTAACCTGTGCCCCAGGGGCAATCTTTTTAACGCGCGCGACATCACAATACTC
>FIZT01056890.1:0-13781 GCA_900065295.1 Paracoccus marginatus
GACTTCTAGCTTTACTTGAAAAAATTCTACTAATTTTCGATCTCGTAGTCCATTCGTCCCAAAATCAATTTTCAAAAATTTGCCAAAAATCAAGGGGCAAACTTCAGCACTCGAAATTTTGGTTCTGGGGGTACTTTTACATGCTCTATCGATCTGCCTTGGTTCCGACTCAAAATCGATCTGCCGGTTCGGGTGCTTCCCTTGTGAGAAAATGAGAATTCTACCTTTAAAATTGAGAGTTATAGAAAAATTAAAAATATTTCATAAAAATTTTTTGATGCCTATCAAAAGTCGAGAATTTTTACTGGAGAATTTTTTCAAGGTTGAGAATTTCTCAAAAATTGAAAAATATTTCATAATTTCCAAAATTGAGAATTTTTAAAATTTTGGAATTTTCCAAAAGTTGAAATTCCGCGAAAATTGGAAATTAAGACTTGAAACAAAAATCAAGAACTTTCCAAAAATCTTGAAAAACTTGGAAATTTTTCAGAGATTAAAAATTTCATGAAAATAAAAAATTTTGATGATTCAAAAACTAAGAATTTTCTAAAAATAGAAATTATTTCAAAAATTGAGAACTATTCAAAATTAGGAATTTTCTAGAAATTCAAATTCAAGGAAATCGATAATCGTCAACGATTTGATGATTTTTCTCATCACAATTTTCTTGAGAAATGATATTTTTGGCTAAAAAAAAAATATACACAAAATGGAGGTTTAAATCTCGTCGACTTCGTATCAAATCACAATAGGTCATCAAGAGCAAGCATAATTATTTTACCAACTCGTTTTCTCAGTTTGAAAATCACAAAAAAATAATCACCTTCATTTATCGTACTTTTCAACGCCAAAAAAACAACAATTAGATACGATATTTTCATCTCGCCTCGGATAAAAAACTTTACCAACATGTTCCGGAAGTTTTTACAAAACGCAAAAAAAGTACCTCAAGTAATTTATTACTGTTAGGTATTTTTTTTTTGCACAAATAATCCGTTCAGATTAAATAACTCGAATGAACTCTGGTGTAGGGTATTCATTGAAAACAATTTTTCAAGCATAAATATTCTAATTCTAGATCATATCAGAATAGCTGGCGCATTAAACGATCCAACAACTCCATTAAAAACAACATACTACCTAACCCAGACCTATGGCTGTACTGTACGTATTCAACTGTTGTTGGTAATCCATTACGTGTTACGCCATCATTCCTATACGTTTTACATACCTACGTACACTTAAGCTGACATTTTACGGGGGGAGAGGGAGGAGGCAAAGGCTGGCTTACTTTGACCGAGCAGTACACATTCAATTATCACGAATGCGTTGACTATTCGGCGATAGAGAAGTTGAAAATCAATTATCAACAATTCAACATGTCAACGTCGCGTATACCTATATCTACATTCGTGAAAACCAGAGCCCATTTACAAGTAGGTACCATTGAGTTACAACTGCCAATACGTTGGCCGCCGATAAAAAAAAAATACGAAGTACATTTTTATCTCGAATAGTTATACTTATCTTTAAGGCTGCGATTAGCGTGCGAAACGTATATCTACCTAGGTAAAAACTAAGAGCTCGATGAGCCCCAACACTCGAAGGTTCGATTAGCTCAAATCGAGAACCGCACAGACACTCTCGTCTCGCGATAACCTACTTTCAAATGCCGAAGAGTAAACGGCGAAAATTCTTACAGACTCGGCGGCGGATAATTGAAAAATGCCGCGCAGATAAAGATCTCGGTTGGCGAGATGAAGAAAAAAAAAGGCCGCTCGGCAATCAGCGTAGATAGATACTTGGACGCGCGGTAATTAAACGGCGACGACGACGTGTTTGCGCGGCGCAACGCGAACCTAATTATTATTATTCCGTTGACGTCTCTGTCATATGCAATTAAACAACGCTGCAATGACGACAACTAGGAAAGCATATAATATGAGCAGATCTATAATAGGATAAATCTACTTAAAGATGATAATAGAGATATCACAGTACACATCGTTCGACAGGTGCCTTAATAAGTATCTGTACGCTAGATCTTTATTCTTTCTCTATCTGTCTTATTGTCTGCGGCGTGCTCGACGAGCTACCAGCTACTACTACCGTCGCAGCCGCATCGGCACTGGTACATAGCATATCAGTGACAAAAGTACACAGATACGCGATTATGACACATCATTAAGGTCACGCCACGTCCTCACATGCGTACCATAATAATTTACAATATCGCATAAATCAACCTACTATAGATACGACGATGCTGAAAAATATGTATAGCCGGGGCTCGGGCATAGGCACAGGCGCCACATACCTATTCTATGTAAAGGCACTATATAGGTACTATACAGTGGACGGACACGATGAGGAAAAGAATTACCAGTACTGAATGCGCGTCTCATGAAATGTACCAGACCGCAGCCAAGCCATCGGCATCGAATCGCGGGAAACTTGTAACGCAATAGACGATGCCATTCACCGTTCGAGACAAATGTCCGCTAATAGCTTCAGCTTCTCAATGTCCGGTCACGTTTACAAAATGAATCCTAATCTGAAATCAACGTCGTAGTCGTCCCATCCAACCGCACTGCTCTTATTGCCGTATCGGTTAATTTTTCTCCGGCGGCGGCGTAGATTTTTATCGAATGTAACGACCAACGATGCGACGTTGCGTTGGATGCGTGCATCGGATGATATTTTTCAAAATGTCGTAAAGGTTGAATGGGGCGAAGAGAACGAGGAAATGCGGAAAATTCTCGTAGCCAGAATTCTCATCGACTATTAGGCCTACAAAGTGTAATTTTTCTAAAAAAATAATATAATTGATGATAACAATTTTTCAAGAATTATCGACCCTTCACAATTTTACATCTACTTAGATACTTGAATGATCAATTATTCCAACAATAGGTTGTTGATTATTTGAAAAATTGTCAAGTATAGGTATTTAGGTGCTTAATAATTTAAAAATTACTAATTTTTTTAATATGTTCACTTTTATAAAAATGGCCAATTTTTTAAGTATGGTCAATTTTTTAAAAATAGTCAATTTCTTAAAATGGTTGATTTCTTAAAAATGGTGAATTTTTTAAAAATGATCAGTTTCTTAAAATACTCAATTTCTTAAGATATGGTCAATTTCTTAAAAATTGTCAATTTCTTTAAAGTGGTCAATTTCGTAAAATGACCAACTTCTTGAAAATTATTAATTTTTTAAAACGTTCAATTTTAGGTCAATTCCTAAAAAATTGTTGATTTATTAGAAATGCCCAAATTATCAATTTTTTGAAAATGACCAATTTTGTAAAAAAAAAAGGTAAATTTTCTTAATGGCCAATCTTACCTAAAAATGTTCACTTTTATAAAAATAGCCAATTTTTTAAATATGGTCAATTTCTTAAAAATAGTCATTTCTTAAAATGATTGATTTCTTAAGAATGGCGAATTTTTTAAAAATGGTCAGTTTCTCAAAATGGCCAGTTTCTTAAGATGGTCACATTTTTAAAAATTGTCAATTTCTTTGAAAGGTCAATATCTTAAAATGGCCAATTTCTTGAAAATTATTATTTTTTTTTAAAATGTTCAATTTTTTAAAAATTGTCAATTTCTTTAAAATGATCAATTTCTTAAAATGGTCAACTTCTTGAAAATTATTAATTTTTTAAAATGTTCAATTTTTGGCCAATTCCTAAAAAATTGTCAATTTATTAGGAATGCCCAATGTCTTGAAAATTATCAATTTTTTGAAAATGACCAATTTTGTAAAAAAAAAAGTCAATTTTCTAAAAATAGTCAATCTTGAAAATGTTCACTTTTATAAAAATAGTCAATTTTTTAAATATGGTCAATTTCTTAAAGATAGTCAATTTCTTAAAATGATTGATTTCTTAAAAATGTCGAATTTTAAAAAAATGGTCAGTTTCTTAAAACAGTCAATTTCTTAAGTCAGTCAGATTATTAAAAATTATGGTCAATTTCTTAAAATGGTCAATTTCTTGAAAGTTATCAATTTTTTTTAAATGTTCGATTTTTTTAAAATGGTCAATTGTATAAAAATGGTCCATTGTATAAAAATGGTCAATTGTATAAAAATGGCCAATTTCTTAAAATGACCAATTTCTTGAAAATTATTAATTTTTAAAAAATGTTCAATTGTATAAAAATCACCAATTTTTTTAAAATGGTTAATTCCTTAAAAATGGTCAATTTCTAAAAAATCATCAATTTATTAGAAATGCCCAATGTCTTGAAAATTATCAATTTTTTGATAATGACCAATTTTTCAAAAATGGTCACTTTCTTGATTATTAGGTAATTTTTTAAAATAACCAATTTTTAAAAAAAAAGTCAATTTCCTAAAAATGGTCAATTTTAAAAAACGTTCAATTTTATAAAAATGGTAAATTTTTTGAAAATGGTCAGTTTTTTGAGAATGCTCTATTTTTAAAAAATGGTCAATTTCTTAAAAATGGTCCATTTTTAAAAAAATCTTCAATCGTTAATTTTTTTCGAAATTAGATGATTTTCCAAAAGTTCAATTTTGGATGATTCATCAAGTAGGTTCATCTAAGGCTGAGGTTGACACAATTATTTTTTTTTAGCAAATTATCAGCTGGTAAGCAACCCCTTTTCCCATCTACACGACTCTAGGTACTAATCGACACTCATCAAAATGCACTTTCCTATAGTCCGGCCGATTTATATCTACGGCAACAAATTCCAGGTCACATACACAAGCGATTAAGGTCATTGCCGCATCAGGCGCTAAAATTAATAACCCCATAGGCTGCGAACCGTGTACGAGTAAGTAATTCACACTGAGCCATCAATCAAACGCTATTTTTAATTGCTGGTTAATTAATCGAGCACGATGCCGAGTATATAAATTGAATAAATTAGCCAATTAATTACACGCCGAGGAGGAACGAAAGATGAAGTAAAAAAAATGCATCGCATCGCCGTATACAAACAAAACATGCTCTCGAATGCCCATCGATAGATATATGTATAAGCATCTACGTACGACTCATCAATTTCTGTACGTGCGACAATAACGAGTCGACGTAAAAGCAATTCTTCTCTTCTTCGCTCCTATAAATGTATAAGTACAATCATGTAGTACGTCTACATAGCTCTACAAAATGCACCAGTATTGTTCCATCGTGTCGTGATCATGACCGTCGGCAATTTCGATATTTTTTCGCCATTCGGTGTATTTTTTTTTATTGGGTATTCCGCTGTTCGCAATAAAAAAAACAAAACGTATGAGACTGTGGCAGACCACATTCCAAACCGGGTTTGGTCGCTGCTACTTCGTAACACAAAATACGTTTTATTCTAATATCTCGTACCTGAGCTCGGGTATTCTTTTTCGACTCTGCGAGACTTTGCATATTCTATCCGCAGTCACCAAAAAAAAAAATCCGTCTCGGGTATTACATATACTGAATTCGCAATCGCCGTGTCTAATTCAAGGTCCACGCTCGATGCAAAAAAAACTATTATTTTTTGCCGAATTGTATAGGTTCACGTATACCTATGTATAACGGAACTCCTGCGTCGTGTATTTTGACTTGACGCGTCTCAGCCGCAAAGCTCTTTTTTTCCAAAGTCTGCCACAGTCAAAATATTTAACCGTTATTGTCTCCACCACCCGCTGTATTTTGTACAATAGCGAGGATAAAAAGTTATTTAATAGACGTCTTATGCGCGTTTCTCAGGTGAATATGTAAACAAACCCAACCAACGGTTGTTTTAGGGTGGTTGGAAAAAAAACGTTCAGCTCTCGCTGTCGATTGAATTACGTAATAGGCAGAATACCTGCGAACTGAGGTACGATGGGTAGATAGTGAAAGCGATTTCGCTGTTGTAGGTAGGTAGATAGGTAGCTAGGTACCGAAGGTGTATGGTTCTTTTTTTTGATCACATTCAGAGTAAAACAACGTCTCAGCAGATCAAATTTTTGCTGAGCATACCTAGCCAAGTAGGGTACCACTGGAGCTGATAGGTAAGCATTTGATATCATTTTCAATTAGAATCAAGATTCTCAAATAAGAGAGAAATTGGCAAATTTAAGAATTGAAGTCGTCTCATAAGCTTGTTAGAAATTTTAGTTTTACAATTATAGAAAAATCTTCAATTTCTTCAAAAGGATATAATGATTTTGAGAAAATTATAACTCCTCAAAAATTGAAGATTATTGAAGAAAAAAAACTGAGATGAGAGATCGATATTTTTCATGTTTTTTAGTTAACTTTGAAAAAATTCGTTTTCGAGAAATTTTTGAAAAATTTTGAGTTTTTGAAAAATTTATAATTTTTGAAAGATTGATAATTTTTGAAAAATTGATAATTTTTGGAAAATTTGGAGTTTTTGAAAAATTGGTATTTCGTTAATTTTTGAAAAAAGTGATGATTTTCAAAGAATTGGTGAAAAATTGATATTTTCCAAAGACTTCGTGATTTTCTAAAAATTAATTAGATGAAAAAATTATGATTTTTGAAGTGTTTATTCGTCTGTTGTTTTCGTTAAATTAAGTAGGTACGTAGGTACAGGTAGATTAAATTGATTTTGGACCCCTTTTGTTTTTCTTTTTTTCCAGGTGGAGTTATATATACTTAGCTGGATGTGGATGAAGATGTATACTCAGTTCGATGAGAGTGGACCAAATGGAATTTGACCCTCAATTTTTGGGGGTTTTCCCGGACGTGTGGGAAGAAATGATGCATTGATGCGATCATATGCTCTCTCAATCTGGAGTCAGTAAAAAACCCCGAAAAAAAAGTCAGAATTGCAGCACAGAGGAGTCAGTGAAAAAAAACACTGAAATTTCGGCGAATTTTCATTGACTTTCTAGTCATTTTTGTAACATTCACTAAAAATCAGTGAAATTCACTGAAAAACCAGTGAAAATTCACCGGAATTTCAGTGATTTTTTCACTGATTCCCCTGTGCTGCAATTCTGACTTTTTTCAGTGATTTTCATTGATTCCAGATTGAGAGAGTGAGCGAATTTGATAATATTGGATGTAGATATCTACTTACATACGTAAGAGAGATGATGATTTTCAAGAAATTTGTAATTTTTAATAAGTTAAATTTTGATGAATTGATCATTTCAAAGAAATCGATGACTTTTGATGAATTGTTGTTGAACAGTTTTGGAACAATTTAGAACTTCTGATTGGATTTTCGAAAATTCGTGTTTTTTGAAAAATTCTTCGTTTTTGTCGAATTGATAATTTTTGAAAATATTCCTAAAAAATGGACACTTATCTAAGTATTTACTTCTCAAAAGTTATCAAAATATCAATAGATTTCTCAATTTTTTTTTTAATGGCAAATTATTTGAAAATACTCGTATCTACGTATACGGTATACCATGGGCAGGTAGGTATTTCAAAGTATCTAGGTAGAAAGATTTTCTTCGATGTAGATCGGCGAGTAATCAAAGATTTACATAAATTTTCTTTTAACGTTTGCTGGTTTTAGAAAATTCAATTTCCTTTAACTACAGCCGCCCATTCGG
Organism: Paracoccus marginatus; assembly: GCA_900065295.1. NCBI lineage: Eukaryota > Metazoa > Arthropoda > Insecta > Hemiptera > Pseudococcidae > Paracoccus > Paracoccus marginatus. Next base: position 7,532 of record FIZT01056890.1, read on the forward strand.
AGCCAATTCACATTTTTGTTCACTTTCCACTGATTTTAGGTCCAACTAGCTTGACATTTGTGACCTTTTCGAGCATCAGTACCGACTGAATAAAATTTCAAACTACCGACGACGACGCTGGTAAAGAAGGAAAACTTGTAAGGAAAGCAGCATCATTATACGCGTCATCTCGATTTATACTCGCGCTGAAAAGATGTCTCGTTCGAGTGGCACCCGCATTTGCCCGCCTCTTCTGCTCTAGGCAGGTACCTCTCCGCTACACCTACAGCTATCTGAAGATATTCCAAACACATCAACCAACGTTCTACATATTGATTTCGCATTAGCGAAAATTCAGGAAATACAAAAAGGGATCTTTTTGCGCGCTGTCGAGTGAAGTTTTGGCGTTGCCCCCTTCATCGCCATCTTCGTCTTCGTCTTCGTCTTCGTCGTCGTCGTCGTCCCAAACATAATACAACTTTAAGTTCCAACTTATTCTTGATTTTTTGCGCCTTGGCTCTCGCCCTTATGCACGTTTAACGCGCCTGATGGTTCGGTGTGTTAGGTGACGAATGGAGGAGCTGTATGCGGGAAAACAGCGGAGCAGAAAAAAACGCGGCACGTTCGAAAGCGAAAGAGAGAGGGGAAAAAACAGTAAAGCAGCTCCGAGTCGAATCTATTCCGACGGTAATGATTTTTAAATGATAATGTATATTTGAATGTTTTGTTCCAAAATTGTGTATACGAAACGAGATAATAATGAAGTTGGCCGCAGGAGCCGGCGACAACGGGAAACACTCGGCAAGACTAATGACGTACTACAGAAACGAGAAAGGATGTTGTAAAATGAAAAGCGCCAAGCGTCGAGCAAATTTTTCCAAAGTAATGATAAAACGTACGGCCATACGCAGCTCATTCGTATCAAATTAACAGCTCTATCGTGCCAGTCTCACCAGCGCAGCGATGTCGTTACATCGCGCTTCTGGCTTCTCGTGCCATTGCCATCGCCGCATCGCAGCCTCTTTAAATCAAACTTAACACCGTGTTAATTACAATTCTGCCCCATCTATGAGGCAAATTATCATAAAAATCGTCTAAATTATAATCGTACCCGACTTCGATGTATAACCATTTGTAGAAAAATATAGTAGGTATCTCGTCAATGCGTTATGCAAACTCGACGCGAGACTCCATATCCATACCGTAGATAAACATACACGCGAACAAATTGCCACAGCATCAGATATAGAGATACTGGTGTTTGCACACCTTGGCGAATGCAAAAAAAAAAAAATTCATAACCAGTTTATCAAATTGTAAAAATGTGCCAGCGCAGCTTCAGTGGTCGCCGCACCGTGGTTTTCTTATTAAAAGGATTTTTTTTTCCTTTCTAAAAACACCGTCGGTGTACAGGTCTATCTATAGTGAAAAGAAAAAAGAAAGATGGAAAAAAGAACACTTCGTGTATACCCAACTCGACTGCTGTAGAACGCGTTTATAAAGACGCGCATAAATAATAATATTAAGACATGAGCTACGTTTTGGATGAAGTTTTCCTAGTAATTTATTTACTTACTCTTGGTTCGCTCATCTAGACAGTCCTGAACACAGTTTTTAGTCTCTCTTATATAAATTAAAAGTAAAAATCTCTCTGGAACAGAGAGAAGGCCCTTTCGTGTATGGATGAAGAATTTATAAAGCCATCGTAATTTACGACCGCCCGTTATAATTAATACAGCTTTATACCAAATAACTATATAATCGTTTTGAAAAAGAATTATAACTTCATATATGTGCTGTAGGAAAGAGAGTATCTGTGAATGGTACGATTGCGTTAGTTAGTTTCACTGGTATACCGCGGCGTCGCGTATTTTTATTCTAACTAATGGCTCGGTGCTTGATTCGATCTTGATTAAATTCACCTAACTTGGCAATTTTGGAAAAATTTCGAAAATCAGATTGAAAGTTTTTTAAATGAAATTATAATTAAATTAATATAATTTGAAAAATTCAGCTCAAGCAAATTTTTCAAAAATTCGAGTCATTTTTTGAAAAATGGAAGAAATTATCAAAATTTTCTGATTCGAAAAAAGGAGAAAAAATTGGATTTAAACAGAATTTGAAAAAAATAAATTTTGAAAATTTTTTATTTTCAAAAAAAAATTGGTTTGAAAAAAAGGTAAGAATTTTTGACCATAATTATAAAAAAATTAAGAATATTCGGAAGAAATTTTCAAAATTCACGTTCATTTCAAAAAAAGGGAAAAAATGATTTAAATTTACACAACGTTTCAGGGAATTCTAATAAGAATGTTATTTAAAAAAAAAAACTTAAAAATTGAGATAATTTTCAAAAAATTATTTTACCTATTTTCTTCTATCAAAGTTTCGATAAGTGAGAAAATTTTTTAAAAATTATACTTTTAAACGAAACTTTCAAAATTCATATTAAAAAAAAAAAAAAAAAAAATCAAAAATAGGCACCAAAAAAAGATACGCGAATGACTTCAAAAACACACGAATTCGACGAGAACACACTTTTCTCTACATCCCTCGTAGATAAATCTACCAAATTTCGACTCAATTAAACACCTATTCGACCGACCCGACCAACATTTCCATCTCGGCGGAATTCTGGTTTATTTTCTTCAACCCAACCAGCAACTAGAACAGGTTCACAAGCATCAATTTACGCACGTAGGCACGGTAATAAGAATCTCCCGCGTACACAAAATAACTCAGCTCGAGCATCGGGAGGACAGCGAGAAGATATTTGATAAAATTAAATAAACCGGAGAGAAGTTTCGTGTAGCATGGCCACCGGCGACAGTTTCCCGCGCCTTTTAGACTTCTTCTACTTATATCCTTCATTAACGAGAAAAATCTCCGTCTCTTTTTTCATACAGCACGGAACGATTTATTAACGCTTCTATATCGTCACCAGCACGCTGAACACTCGAGCGACCTAATTTAGACCTAATTATCGCGCCGGCTAAATTGAATTCGCTGGTGATAAACAAGATCACATCAACGGCACCACGGGTAGGTATAGGTAGGGTACACGAAACCGGTTGAAAATATCGGCGCGCACAAAATGACATGAAATTCAATTATGGCAAAATACGCGAACATATTACGTACCAGAAAAAATTTTAAAATACCCAAATCGTATTAGATTCCTGCATAATATTCATAAAGCTTTTGCAGCGAACATGTTTCATTTACAAGGTATAGATACGTATATATAGGGTACCTAACCTACCACCTACATGTATGTATAGGCCTACGTATATAGGTAAGGTACATCCTTTGTATACCTATAGAACGTATTAACGAACAACAAAAGGCGGAATTGAAATTACAGAAAAGAATCCATTCCGGGTGTGCTTCTCCCCATACGTACACGAGTACGGATACGAGAAGAATTTCGACAATCGCCGCCACTTTGCTGGATACGCGAAGACTTGGAGAGGGTATAGCTGGTGCGCGAATTGCCAATGGCAGTCGAAGAAGCGTATTCCTATAGGATAGGGACCGTCAGCGATGAAATGATTTATTGTTTCATATATACGAGATGGGTACATTTAAAACGTAGATATCTATGGCGCATAGGATCCTATTTTCGGTGCATCTATTGACGGTCGGTATCTATGTACCACGGACGTAATACACTAATCTGGACTCTTCACTGAGGGTAAAACAAGCGTGCCGAGACGCGGGGCTGAGAGGAGCATAAGCGCAATGCAAAAATACCTCCCTGGGCGGGGCTACAGCAGAACGAGATTTCAACGCAGTTAAATGCAATTTACCTCCCTGGGCGGCTCTCCCTTGCGTCGCGTCTCGGCACGCTTCGTCGTCCTCATACTACGTTTAGTGAAGAGTCCAGATTAGTGTATTACGTCCGTGCTATGTACTTAGATAGGTAGATAGCAGCGATGTTTGGAAAAATAAATAAAATTTAAAAAATACTGTTCGAACATATTGTAGGTATACTTGGTCGATGTACCTAGTAGTGGTGGTGGGTATTTTTGCATGAGCATATATTGAACGGTATCAATAGAGCGTTTCATTTTTTAAGATGACGTCACGAATTTTAACTCATCACTTCGAACTGGTGTGTAAACGAAGCATATTTTTGTACAGGTTTAGTGGGGGAATCACGTATATTTCATGATTTTTCAATTTTTATGGCGAAACCATTGGATTTACAAAAAATTTGAAGAGGACTTACCAGAAAGAGGATAAAAAATTCTATATCGGGTGGAATGTAAAGAATGAAAAAAATCGACATAAAAGCAGTGTCTTGAAAATTTTCGTTCTTCAGTAATAGATTTCACGAAGTTTTTCTTTTCTTTTGGCAAAAGTACGAGGTTTACGAAAATTTTGAAGAGAACTTAATTTGAAGAGAATAAAAAATGCCATCTAGTGAAATATAATTTTTTGTTCGTTTTTGAAAATTTGGATGAAAAAATCTGTACTTGAGAATTTTTTTACTTCGTAAACGTTACTTTTTCTTCGATTTTTTTTGTTTGATTTCACCGGATAGGATTTTTTATTCCTTCAAATTAAGTCTTCTTCAAAATTTTTGTAAACCTTATAGTTTTGCCAAAAAAAAAAAAAATGAAAAACTTCATAAAATCTATTATTGAAGAACGAAAATTTTCCAAAAACACTGCTTACTTATATGACGATTTTTATCATTCTTTTTATTTCAACCCATAGAATTTTTCATCCTCTTTCTGGTAAGTCCTCTTCAAATTTTTTGTAAATCCAATGGTTTCGCCATAAAAATTGAAAAATCATGAAATATACATTAAACCTGTACAAAAATTCATTTTGTTTGCACACCAGTTCCAGTGATAAGAAATGATGACGTCAAAATGGAAGGCCCTATAGAGTACACAGGGACAGGTTACGTATGACGTAGATAATTGACATTTAGGTACGATAAAAAGTTGAAAATGACAACGACCGATAATTCTGCACGTAGAGGTGTCTATTTGCGTGTCAGGGGTTCCTCTAATGGGTAAAAATGTTTACTTTTCGAAATAAAATTTAACCAATAATAATCTAAAAATATAATAAAATGATAAATTAGAATAAATTTCTGGAGAAAAATGAAAAATATCACCCATAAGACTCCGATATGAGTTTGATCAGAGTAAAAGTATGGCAGGTAAGTAAAGGTGCCTATACGACTATACGTATGTATACCTAGGATAGGTACGTAATTCGTTCACTCTTTTTTTGAAACTTTTATTTCGAGTTTTTTTTTCTACTCTCGAAAGATACCTACATAGGTACCTATACTTACTTGAAAAAATATTCAAATTTCACAAAATTTTCAATTTTTGTTTAATTGCTGATTTTATGAAATTTTTAATTTTTAATAATTTTTAATTTTTAGGAAATTTCTAATTTTTGAATAATTTTTGTTTTCATAAAATTTTTAATTTATTCAAAATTTTTCATTTTTTCAATTTTACAAATTTTTTTCATTCTCAAAATTTTTTTACGCTTTGAATCTGCTTCTTTTACTATTGTTTTGAAGAATTTTTCAAAAACCAATCTCATATTGTCTTCTTTTCATTAGTATACCGAATGTAATATCAGTACCTCAATATTCTTTTTTCTTACGCAATCTTATAGAAATAACCTATACTCATAAGTACATACCTACTTATTTCGCACTGGCAAAAACACAACCTTATCTTATTTTCACCCTTTTGTGAAACCCGACGACACAATCAACGAAACCCATACAAATACGACGAAAAAGTACATGTATAGGTACACATGCAAACGTCGACTTCACCTCGTACACTTTCCAAAACACATTGTACGTGCGCACCTGGCCGATTATCTGCCAAGAGAAAAATTTTCAACCGACAGCCTCATCCGTACCCCGGCCCAATGCACCGCGTTTGGCTTGCAAATGAGATACTCCATAGTTGGAAACAGGCCATAATCTGAGGCAAGACATGGAGAAGTCGCAGTCGTCGAGCTGCGAGTTGTTTCTTTAACCTCGAGAGTTTTTGGCAAAATAAGAAAACATTAATTTTATAAAATCATTATTTATACCAACTTCCGAAAAAATTTTCTTCTCTTTTTTTATACACCGAAAACGAACGAAACGACCGTACCTACTACGCAATCGGCATTGATTGATTTGATTCGGCATAATCAGTCGTCTGTGTGTCCAGTGGCGGACTGGTAAGGTCGGCTGGTCGGCGTTTGCCGACCAGGCCCTCTCGTTACCGGGCCCCTACAT
>FIZT01056891.1:0-14416 GCA_900065295.1 Paracoccus marginatus
CAAAGCCCCATTTTTTTCAAAAAATAGCCAACTTTGGAAGCCTCCAGCTCCACCCTCTTTTGAGCTAGGAGGCTGAAATTTTTTTTTGCAGGTTCTCAACTCAAGGTAAATCATTTCTGTGAGTTTGAGCAAAATCGGAGAATTTTTTTTTCACCCCATCGTGCGATGTTTACCGTAACGTAACGAGCCAACACCACGCGGGTACGTGGGATAGCGATGGTGCGACGCGCCATCGCCATTTCCAAACTTCAAGGAGGATGAGGCAGGGGTTAATATTTATCGATTTGGTTGAAATTTTCAGGGATTTTTTTCCATGGTAGATAACAACTTTAGGGGGTCGCCATTAGAAAATTCGAAAAAAAAAAAATTTCACAAGTATAAATAAGGGCCACCCTAGTGTTCGCTCCAAATCATAAATTTGTCAATTTTTTCATTTTATACACCAGCTTGTCAATTTCGGAAAAATTACCAATTTTTCAACTGTGGAAAAGAACCATTTTTTTCATTAAAAATTTTTAAAAAAAATTGTCAGTTTTTCAAATTGGAAAAATTTTCAATTTTTCCATTTAAGAAAAATTTTTTCATTTTTTTCAATTTTTTAAGCGCATTTTAGACCAAAATTTATTTCAATTTAATTTTCACTCGAAATAAACCTTCTATTTTGGGAAAAAAATTCTAGGAAAAATATACTCACAATTTAGAACCGCATTCTCCGAAAACAAAAAAAAAAAAATGAAAAAACATACAAAAACCCGACCCCACCTCGAATAGAAAAATTTAATCTACACGACGATCCATTAGTTACTCGGCGAAGGTATCTAATACGCGAAAAGCTCGAATGTAAAATACATTGTACACCGTTCAAACAAAGCACATCGTAAAACAACCGTTTATCGTAAAACGTCCATCGTCATACGCGTATAGTATACATGACGAGGCATAAAATAGTTATCGATCAGGCTACCGGTTCGTAAATCGAACGAGACGATAATTAGCGTTTGAATTTATTACACAGAGTCCACAGCCATTCACGTGCAGCTTTACAAATCTCTACTGGCGCATAAACCGCACGCGAATACCCAACCAATTCAAAAAGCTCTTTTAGAAAATTTTATCTCGCGATGCTGATGCCGAAGGTGGGTACTCGAGCTCTGAGGACCATTTCGGTCGACCGTCGAGTTAAACCCACCATAACTGTAATAATTCGCCATAAACGTGGCGTGAAATAGCAATTAGAAACGAGGATGCTGCGGTTGACTCGCGAATCGCGCCATCCGCCATCGGCGGGGGGTTGAAATGCGAAACCGAAAAGAAAAGCGAAATTTTATTCAACTATGGAAAAACGTAATAAACATATCTCGTTTAAAAGTCGTAAAATAGCGAACGACCAACAAAATGGCTCTCTTTTACTGATACAATTTTCCAAATAACCTTCTCATCGTATATTTCCAACTCGTTTCGGTATATACATTCTGCACGATGCCTGCCCTCTCCGCCAGCCCCCTTCCCCATCTATACCGTAGGATACAACCACGCAATAACATCGAGTTATTAAATAGCGAAACTGAAGCCTGCGCTCGTATAACGACTTGAAAATTCGCTTTTCAGTCTCCCTCTTCTTTTGGCTTGGCCCGCAGCAACGCTTCCAGCACTTAAAACTTATTCCTTCTCAAGCACCTACAAGGCGCCTGGATATATTTTTAATAGCGACAATTTCCTCCCTTTAGAGGACTGTTCGCATTGCTTCCCCCTTCTTCTCATATAGCACCTCGGTCTCTATTTCTTTTTTTATAATCGTAGAATAATAGTTTTATTATCAAATCAACTGTAATATTATTTTTTTGGGCCAGGTAATCGATTCTCTGGAATGACAACAAAATTTTCCATTCGCGGCGGTATCGGTCAGACAACATGGCGCGGAGCGGTGAAATAAGCCTTCGAAATGATAAAAATGGTCCCGTAAAGTACGTAAACGTGCGCCACGATAAGATATAATAACTCGAATGCTGCCAGAACAATAACGCATCTTGTATTCTTTTACGGCCACCGAAGCCATTACGGCTCCGCTGAATTTTAGTATCTACTGTTGGTACACCGTCGCATGGGTCCGAGTATTGATGCCTATCCGTCTCCTACTCGGCTTGGCTCTTGCATGTACACCTATTTCGCACGGGAATGGTGCCGGGCTGTGCGGCGGATGGCGGATCGTTCCATGTACTTACTCTCTCTTCATGCTCGTTTTACAACAATGTCTCGTCGTTAATTGCTTAATTAACGACTACCATCAAATCATGTTTACGACTTTATGTTTTACACACCATATAAACCTATACGCTAGAAATCTTTATATACTCGTGTTTTCGTTTCGTTTCGGTTTTTTCCTCTCTGCAAATACATACTATAAAGGATTCTATATATCTACCGCACTTTCTCGCGCGTAATTAATGAATGAAAAAACCTCTGCAGACAGCACATATCGCGCATTCCGAGCCCGTTATACCACCCTGAAAATAGTCTAGGTGAATGAGAGGGTGTGCGAGGACTGAGGAGAAAGGACGGACGTACGCGATACGTATCTATAATTTTAATTCCCTTTAATCGTCCTTCTCGTCGCGGTCAGATAAAAGCCTACCTATATAAAATTTACACGCAGGCCGCGCCGAATAACACGCAATAAAGTTATCAGAATTTTCGAGCTTTAATATTTCGCGCGTTTTGCTGTGCCCACAAGCCCAACGACGAAGGCGACTGTGAATTTAATTCGCTTTGGGATTGGGAAGAGGTTCTCTCGTATACGTATAGGTACATAAATACTTACGCGAAACGAAAAATTAATATTCGAATGAAGTAGGTTACCACAGCCACCGTGAGTAAGGTGTTGGCTATGCGTATTACCTACACATCAATGGAACCGGACTAATATACGTTCAGCGTAAAATAGATGGTGATTGATTACGATACACGTGGTCAAACGACGTGAAACCCGAACGCTTTGGCGCTATAAAATAGACGTACGAGTATATTAAAACGAATAACCTAATTAATAAACTGGTAGATTGTGTGAAACTCGATAAAAACCGGCATTTCGGCCATGATATCATAGGGAACTTCTTCATTTTGATGGGCTTGTAGGTATCTGCTACCTACCTACACGACTACACGTTGCTGTTTTTATGACATTTCGTTTTTTTTTTTCAACTACGACTTGATTGACGTTTCATGACTGGTCGGTCATTAAAAAAAAAAAAAAAATACTGGAAAAGCCCATAGGTATAGGAAAATGATTATCGCTGGGTTGAATGAAAAGCTTGTCGTAAATTACATCGATGAGACAATACAACTTCATCACAATGGACGAACGTGAAATGGAAGTCAACAAAATGAAAATTTTTTCGAGCATGAAAAATTGAGTTTTTTTGAAAACCAAATTTTGCAAAATTTTGCTGAAGAATTTTTCGAATATATATTTTTTTTTTCAATTGATTTATTGTGCCATGTACAGGTGCATAGCCTAGAGACACTTTTCGAAATTTTGTTAAAAGTCAAAATTTTGAAAAATTTGGTAAAATTCAATTTTTCGAAATTTAGTTTTTTTTTATTTGAAAAAAAAATTTGAAAGGCAAATTTTGCTAGAAAATTTCGAAAAATGAACGACAAGTTTTCAGGAATTTTTTCGAAGATCGAATTTGCCCTTGTTGGAAAACAAATTTTGCAAAATATTGTCAAGGAACCATTTCTATGAAATTTTGTTCGAAAATAATTTTTTTTAAATTTTATCAAGTCACATTTTGCAAAATTTTGTTGAAAATTCAAATTTTGCTAACGTTGAAAATTCAAATTTCGTTGAAAATTCAAATTTCGTTGAAAATTCAAATTTCGTTAAAAATTCAAATTTTGTTAAAAATTCAAATTTTGTTAAAAAATTCAAATTTTGTTTAAAAATTCAAATTTTGTCAATTTTGTAATATTTTGTAAAAAATTTATATTTTGTTAAAAATTCAAATTTTGTTAAAAATTCAAATTTTATTAAAAATTCAAATTTTGTACAGTTTTGTTGAAACACTAGTTTTCTGGAATTTCATTCAAGATCAATCTTTTTGTATTTATTGAAAAGCAAATTTTATGTAGTTTTGTAAAAAGACAAGCTCGAAATTTTCCTGTTTTTTTTTTTTTTTTTTGGTTGAAATTTTGGGTTTATTATTTCTTCTTCGCCTTTATTCAATTCGATACTTCTTCTCAACCCGAAACGTAAAAAAAAAATCATTCATCTATTTTGGATGATTTAGGGAAGTTGAAACACATGCGAGTGTCTTCTTTTTTTCAGTTATTCCAGTCAATCGAAGAATTGAAGTTTTTGAATTTTGAGAAATTTCTTCACAAAATTCCGTTCAACAGTAAATTTTCATTACAAATTTTTAAAGTTCTGTTCAGAAATAGCAGGCGCAGTTCCAACTTCTTTTTTCAAGTCAAACGCAATTCTCAACTCTCCACCTCTCTAGTCCCTACCCCTACCCACCAACTTATCGCTGCCAAAAATTTTCATTCATAACACCAAATATTAATCACTTCAAGATACCAGTTTTGGACCAAAAAAAGAAGGTAAAAAACCATCGATTTTCACCTCTACCATTGCACGTTCTAATATACTCTCGAACCAGTCCAAAGTCTCACCTAATCAGTCTAGTCTCGATCGGTTTCCTGTTTCCGGCGCGACACCATCTCTCGCCTGTTTCCCAGCGCCCCGTGCACCCGTTGTTAGGTATAATTAATTCTTCTTCATACACGTATCGATGCTTATACTCTTACTCTTGCAAAGATTCACAATTTTAATTTATTTACTCGATTAAGTACGCTCTGATACACTACACACAATCCCATACACATCCACTCGGCAGCACAGCGACGAAGAACGGTTGCATACCTACGTATCAATTTGAAAATTTAGGAAGACGTTTCATTCAATGTGAATAACTCGTTTAGTTAGACTGAATTCTCACTTTGGACAGATTCCAACTAAGCAAAAAATTCACACCGCAGGATATAATTTACGATTTCACGTTCAAATAGTGCTGTTAAGTAGGTATTTGATTATTTGGTCGCACACCGGAGAAGAGATTCGCCTTCGTTTTACCCTTCTTGCGCCATCGACCACATTCTTCCCGATAGATTACGTATCGAATATCGAACACATTGTTGTTTATCAACGTGTTCGTATTCATGTTGGCGCACTTAGATGTAGATACTTACATTGGATCTCTATTAGTCTACCTGATGGCGCGAAAGCGACATCAACGATTACATTAGATTGCAGAAACCAGATATGCCCATTTGGAGTTCGAACAGCGCATTCAATTTCCCCATAATGAGCAATTTTTTTTTCGACAAATAATTCAGAAAACCGGTACTGTACTCAACGTTTTTGAAGGTGTATAGGTACTTGAAAGAAGGGAATAAAACGACCTTAGATACATATGCTTAAATAACTACATATGCATGTATATTATTCACACAATTTTATCAAAAATGCACTACGTATTAAAGGATTACGATCTTTATGTGATTTTGAATCGGCGTACGTATTTAATTTGATAAATGATCTTTTGATAGATATCTCGATACGTATCTCTCTCATCGTCTCTGGTACACTCGAGTACCTGTAATTCGGGTTAAAATTTGAATATCTCGAGTAGGATGTACGACAGTGTAGAAGAAATCTATCCTAATGAGACGTTCGGTTGAATTATTGAGTTTGTGTGCGGTCAAGTCGGTCTGGGCGCTGGCGCTTGTATATTTCATTAACATTGTAACAAACACGACGACCATTCATTTACCCATACAACTCTACTCTTGTTTTCTTAATCGATACATTTGCGTAGAACGTCATCGCATTAAAGCCAACGTTAACACCGAGATGCACGTATATATCAATGTGTAAAAATACCTCTTCTGTTATTTTCGGTGACGTCAAAATACGATGCGATGCGGTTTTCCTTTTTGTAGAACTGCGAGGCGCGATAATACACGCGAATACGACCGAATAAGAAACGTCAACTCATTTTCCATGTACAATCGTTCTTTTTGTCGACTTGGAAAAATAACTCGTTAAATTATGACAATTTTCGTTAACGCCAACTGTCGTCGCCAGACCTTCTACTTTTCGTGATTTATGAACAAACGATGCGTGTAATTTCGACTTGAAATAATGTCAATGTTGCATTCGCGTCGTTCTCTCTTTTCTATATTACATTTTTTTTCTTCGCCCTGTATGCGTGTAGGTACGTGTAGTCTTCGCACACTAGAATATTATGATAAGTAGGTAGGTATATGTACGAGAATAGAAATGTGTGTGCGTATTCGACTTATCACAATTTTGATATACGCGAGTACAACACTTTGTATGAACCGGTTCCTGTCACAGGTAGAGATATGTAAAATATTATACGCATTTTTAAAAAATAAAGGGGAAAAGTTGATAAAATACAAAATGTATACTCGTATTACCTATCTATTTGTTAAAGTGGAAAATAAGGTTGAATTTTCCAAAACAATGATCATAAACGTGCACAAAAAGAATGAATTTTTTCGAAAATATTTGAAAACAATGCCTTCACGTTGAATTTTACTAGCAATGAACATTTTTTTTTTTCAATTTTCAATTTTAGAATTTGGAAAAGTAACAAATTACAGTTCATAAAGTTTGAAAAAAGTTTGAAAAAATTTGAAAAATCAAAAAATTGGCAAATTTTGGAAAATTAAAGGATTTCCAAAAATTGACAAATAATGAAAAAAAAATTCAATTTTGAAAAATGAAGAAATTTTAAAAATTGACAAATTTTGAAAAATTAATAAAAATTTACAATTTTGAAAAATCGACAAATTTTATCAGACAGACAAATTTTGGAAAAATAAGAAAATTATTGATAGAACTGCAGAATGGCAAAATTATCAAAATCTAAAAAATTGAACGATTTTAAAAAATTAAGAAATCGGTCAAATTTTTGAAAATTGGTGAATTTCAGAAAATTAGTGAATTTTAATGAATTTTGGAAAATTAGTAAATTTTGAAAAACTAGCATATTTTGAGAAATCAGGAAATTTTGAAAAATTGACAAATTTTTTAAAACCAACAGATTTTGAAAAACAGGCGAAAATTCCTGGAAAATTGCTGATTTTTCTTCATTATACCTAATTAACGACTTTAATAAAATTCACGAAACTGCAAATTTTAAAAATTATCATTGGAAAATAGACAAGTTTCAGAAAATTTACCACCGTCGAATTTTTCAAAACGGTTCATTTTGGAAAATTTGCGAATTTTACAAAATAACAGAATTACAAATTGAAAAAAATTCACAGAAAATTGGTAAATTTTGTAAAGTTGCGAAAAAACTACAGTCATACTCGAACATTCTCTATTGATACTAATCCCACTTCTCACTTCTCAGCGACGCGACTTGCGACCAGGTTCGATGAAAAATTAGCTTTTAATTTGAGGTTATTGCCTTCAACCAGTTTGCGAATTGAAATTCAACGCAGCATCGCCCCCGTATTAATCACTATGCGAATCTATGATCGATACTTAATTAAAAGTAACCACATTGTATACCGAAGCCAATCGCACACTAAGGAAATGCCAATAAGCAACTACTGCCAAACAACTGACCTAACCTTCGAAACAACGCAACAAGCCTCAGATTGACGGATTTTTTCGCATGCTTTCCCCTCATACTTCGCTCTCACGAAGAATCGCATTAAAAAGTTGATTAGGTATGTAGGAAAGGCAAAAATTAAAATATTAAATAGCCGCATCAGATCGGTACTTACAATCCTAAATACCTCTATTAAGTACTCGTTAGTCGTTACGTTGATATGATAAAAAGCCAAATTACACCGCGTTTTATCTATATCACCGTTGACCCGTGTAAATAATAAGTATAATAATTTTTTAAATATTCATATGTACGTATGTACGTCTACGTACCTACTCACCGCACAGTTACACACACAAACCTCAGCTCGTAGCATTCAAATGCAAACCCAATTTGGTATGAAAAAGCCAACCTTGATGGGTAAAAAAATTCTACATTAGACAATACCTATACATATCCTTCGTATACACGTACAAAATGAACGTATAAATGTACTAGTTCATATACCCGTAAAATTCATCTACCCACAGCGAAGAGGGGGGGGGGGGAAAGCGCGAAAAACCACAACCACACGCAATATTTACGTAGCATGAACCGGTTGCCACTCGATCATTAATATTCATAATGAAGTGTTTACCCAAGTTACGCAAATTATGATAAAAAAAATTTGGCATTTTCACGATACGTATACCTACATGAGCAGCTCTCCGATCACACGAGCATGGCTGCAATCCGGTGGAAAAAATTCTACTCCGGGTGAAGCATTTCCTCGTCTACTGTCTACACAACGAGTAATTTCCTGTTCACTTAGACACACGCATAAGGCGTTTTATGGCGACTATTTTATACGGCTTTCGATTATCGTCGTAGATGAAGATGAATAATGCGGGCTCTGGCTGCTGCATAAGGTTAACACTCTTGCATCTGCGGTGTGATGAAAATTTCTGTACATCGAATGTATGACAATGCGGCTATAGATAGGTAGTACCCGAAAATTGGCTCGCTCCAGTCACATAACCAATGCTTCGAGTGGACTATAATGGCGGGTATTTAAACATGGCGAATTAAATTAATGAACGTCGTAAATAATCAGCAATGAAAAAGAGTAAATTGGCGGTTAATTATAAATCGATCTCAGCTCCCGAGTTTCGATTTGAATTTCACCAAACGCCGGTTACGTATCTACCCAAATAAGCCCTGTGTACGTTCCGCCCGTCGACAAACCAGAATCGCTACCTGCAAGCTTGCCAGCTGACTGTCTTCTTTTTTTTTTTTTACACAAATATAAAATAATTAAAACCTAATTATTAGGGCTACCGGTATATGAGATTGAAATTCAATGATAACCCACCCAGATATGATTTTCGAACCACTGGCAGGGTTCCAATACTGCTGTATAGCTCATTCAATACGCCATCTCGCAGTCTCACACGCTGCACAGCGCCACAACAATGTACTGGTAACTTGCAACAATTTGCACTTCGCGCAGGTTAATTGGCATTCTGTAAACGTAATCGTGCGACACCATTAGCGCTGTTCGTCGTCTCGTCACCGGGCCGTCGTCGTCTGTCTCCGACGCCAATAAGATTTATTACATCCTTTCATCGAGCAGCTCTACTACCGGTTCCATGCGAGTACGAATAAATCGCCTGCGTGTACCCGAATTCATCTTCCAGGCTAAGTTTTCTCATTGACCGTCGATTTACGTCACCGTTACGGTACGGTACCGCGGCAAATACCATGGACCAGTGACCTAGTCAAAATTTCCTTCGCAGTCGTGAGAAAAATCAGCCGTTTGGCCGAAATTAAATCGACGTCGTGACGTCAATCAGAGACCGGAGTATGAGATTTTCGACGAAAATCTCGTACCACTCTAATAGGTGTCACATGGGAATAAGTGCCATCCTCGAAATGAAAGTAACGTCTATATCCCTTCAAATACCTACGATAATTCGCATCATCCGTTATTTTCAGTCAATTAAAAAAACGTATAAATTCGTGCAAATTCAGCCGAGTAGAATTTTTCCGAATATTCTTGCACGTCTTTCTCGTGGCGAACTATAAATTAAACGCACCATAATAAACATATACGCGCACGTATTAAATATACCTACTTGAAATGTACCTACGCCAGTGTGGCCTATATGGTAGGTACTCAAAATACGTAGGTACGTAGGTTTAGATTGCAAACGGAAGTTGAACGCCAGGTACGATGATACATGAGAATTTAATTACGAATCGGTATATTGCGAACAGCAGCCGTCAGATACTACCTCTTTGAACAGAGTAGGTAAATGCAATAATGAGCGAGCCAGCGAGTAGTTTCTCAATGGTATAAATACACACAACATTCGTGTCAGAAGTCGTATTTGGATAAAATTTGTCAAGTTGTAAGTAATCTATCATCATCGAATTTTTCAAGATCTCAACCATGTCAACTTCAACAGCGTGAGGCCTTTCTAACCTTGACCAAAATGTGACGAGAGTTTTGCAAATTTTTAATGGAACTAAATAAAAACCTTACTACATACGATGCGAAACGAAGCATCAAATAATTTGAAAACAATTTCTTTTCTTCGTTTCAAGATTTTTGAAAACTCCGGACTGTAAATTTTATTTGGTAAGCTAAAAAGTACCAAAGATTGGTCAAGTTTGGGGGGAAACGTATTTGAAAAAATTTCAGCTGATATTAAAGTTTTCAATTTTTTTTTCATTCTTCAAAATTGTTGAATTTCTCAAAATTTTTCATTTTTTCAAAACTGTTCAATTTTTCAATTATTCAAAAATTTTCAGTTTTGATACAATTATTTCTTTTTCCAAAACGATACAATTTTTTTTTTGTTTTTTATTTTGAAATTTTCGAATAAATTGGTTTTTCAATTTTAATTTCATTTCTTAAAAATTGTTCAATTTCTAAAATTTTACAATTTTCCTACATTTTTAAAATGTAATTCTTTCAAGGTTTTTCTTTTTTCAAAATTTTTCAATTTTGTCAAATTTTTAATTTTTTCAAAAAAAAAGTTGTCTTCAAAAATTAGTAGAATTTTTAATATTTCAATTTTGTAAAATTGTTTATTTTGGTCTTCTTGAGTTTTTTTCCATTTTTCGAAATTGTTCAATTTTCAATTTTTTTTTTCAATTTTACCGTTTTTTATTTTTAAAATTGTTCAATACTTGAAATTTATTGGATTTTTCACATTATTTTTTCAGGTTCTAAAAATTTAATAACCTTTTTGCTTTTTTCATTTTTTCAAGATTTTCAAATTTCAACAAATTTTTGTTTTGAAAACTTTTGTAAATTTTTCCATAATTTTGACGCGAATTTTTTTTTTTCAAAATTAGGATGCTTGAAAATTAGGTGCCTCAGTTGAGGAAATCTAAAAAATATGAATTTCGATCTTAAAATCTCATAGGTCTTACAATAAGTACTTAGGTGCAAAAAATTTTACTGGTAAATATGCTAACGAGTACAAAGAAAAAAAGAAGGAAATTACCAAAAGTACATATTCAGGTACGTTTTGACTTTTTCAAAAATTCGCTTCGTCAAAATTTTCATTTCTCTTTAACTGCCTACTTTCACCGATTACTCTCTTCGAAATGCACGAAAATTCATCGGTAAGTAGATACAACTCAATCCCTAACCATTCACCAAACGCGACCTACCTTATTAATAAATCCAACGCTATCGCGGTAATAAATTTTACCAAAAAAAAAAAAACAACAGCAACAACAGCAGCAACCAAAAACTTCTCAACAGTATACACCTAGCTAGGCAGGTATCTTTCTACGAACCACATTAACCTAGGTAGATAATAGATATCTCATACTAACCTGAAAACGTTCGTACCTATAAATTCGCAAACATTCTCAAGGACTGGTTGAACGGAATTTTTTTTTGCACTTTAGACATTGGACAGGATAATTAATAAAGTTAAATAAATTTTTTAATGCTTTGTCTACTTCGTTAAAATTTTTTGGAAAAATAATTATTTTCGCCATATATCTATACGTAAGTGAATATAAAATGTATATTTTTAGTCTTTTTTTTTGCGCAATTTACACGAACGTTAGGGTGTAAAATTGGCGTATAAATCATTTTACTCGATAAAAAATACGAGTATAGGTAAGTGAGGTTCGAATGTACTTCGTACTACATAGTCGTTCGGTGGTAATAAAGAGAATATTACCCATTACTTTTTCATGCTATGTTCAAGTCCGTTTGTGTAATTTATGGCTTATTTCACGGTGTATCGAGCTTCTTATTATGAGGTGTGCTCAACATTTAGCAGCAATATACCTAATTGCCTATACTTTTCAATGAGTATGTCTATGTACCGAGCAAATTATACCTATACAAATTTAGGTAGGTGCTTCGTGTATTCTTAGGGTACAATGTGAATGCATCTAATCGAATCTAAAACTGATTGGCTTCTTTATTGAGGTAGGTATTTTGAAGTTAGGTATTTACCGAAAGAATTACGAATTCGTGCCTATACCTTAAATGTGCCTGCTGCCTATGATATTCAGTTACTTGGTTATTTTTTTGCCTCTTCTATGTCTAGTTCCCCTTCACCGTAAGTTAATTACGTTTTAATATTTTCATTTACGAAATTGATAAACAACTTCCGGCCATTCGAATGACCTAATGATAATGTTAACACGCGATATGTAGAAGTACACACACACAAAAAAAAACTATATAAAGAAACACAGGTATACTCGAGTACACCCAGATATAGCAGTTTCATTACGCTGATACCAAGTTCCAGTACACATTCAGCGGACAATTTTCTCCGCCTTGGCGCACGAATCAATCAACTTTAAACAATTTCGAGCACATTGTTGCATTTTTATCGATACTTGGAACCGTCGCGTTGGGTACCGTACGCAGTACGCACCCATACGACCAATAAGTAATTCTGGAACACGACCATAATTGCATGTTGTTTAACGGTTGTAAATTATGTATATTCTGCGTGACATTACGAGCGACGTTAAAATCGCAAATACGAGCCCATTTTACCGCGCCCCGCTCGTCTAACACGATGCATTATAATAATAGTAATATGCATTCGTGCGCGAAAAACCAGTCTAAATGTGTTGCATAGACCTTACCGCATACAATGTATGAAGGCGAAGTGTTGCGCTGCGCAATCACTTATGTGTACGACGACGTTTTAACGCGCTCGTAACAACTTGGCCAACGTGAACTGTGTTGTTTCTTTCGAAGAATATGACTTTACTAGGTGCCTATAGAGTATGGACTCAATCGTACATAAACATCGGGAGGAAATTAAAAAAAAAAAAACTACTTCGAGGTTTCTATAAACAGATCAAGATAACAGCTTGCGGAAATCTGAGCACCGGAACATGTCGCGTGCTCCAGGGTAACAGTAAGTATTTCCAGATAAAGTGAAAAATTATTGCCAGCAATAATTGTTATGGAATATAGACTGCGATTGATTTGAAAAATGAGAAATTTTGTCGTAAGTTTCAACAGAGTGGGAATCTCCTGGCTCGGTTACAGGCCTGAGGGTCTATACCTTTACACGCTTCATTCAACTTGGGATTTCATTTTTCCTGAATTTTCTCATAAACTTCGTTTGACGTCAGTGGCGAATTTTACGAGTGAGAAGTGCTTTCAATTCAATTGTATTCTGCCGACTGCATTCTTCCCGCATGTAAGTATGCGTTGAGATTTTTTCAACGCTTCACGCTGACTGATTGTTGGCTCGCGCAGGTTTCATTCCACATTATACGTACTTGGACTTACGTAGGTACGTTGTACTTTACGTGCAAACGTTGAAAGTAGCTGGTGTGTGGCTTGATGGTATTGCAGAGTACATTACTCGTGTTTTCAGAAATTAAAATTTAATGAAACGAAAGCGTTTTCAAAGTTTAACTTTCCAGGGACACAGGTTCAATTAAAGCAGAAACGACAAACACTTACAATTTCAGGCAAAATCGACGAAAATGCCGAAGAAAATTTGAATTGAATATTCTACTTTTTTTTTTTTTTGAAAATTAAATTATGAACTTTTTATTCAATTTGAACGGCGCAAGAAAAATCAGTGAAACCAAAACGCCAGAATAACGAACTAAGCAGTTACCTTGAAATTTTGTCGACAAATCGAAATGAAATAAAATGAAAAAAAATTTCAAAATGAATAAAAATTTTTCACTGCTCACACAAAACAAATTTTCTCAATGAAATCGTGAAGAATAAAAATTTAATTTCGAGAAATTAAAAAAAAAATGAAATAAAAAATCAATAGATACCGTAAAGTGGGGCTACTTTGAACGATTTTTGCAATTTTTTTTCATATTATTTGAGTATAACTTATTCTCATCAGCAGATACAAAAAAAATGTTCAGACAAAAAAGTTTCCCCTTCACCCCCTCTATCCAATGGGTTTTTCAGCCACTTTGGAAGGGGGGGGGGATAATTTTCACAGAAAAATATCCAAATCGGTTGTTAGTAGGTACTTATATTCTTGAAAATTTGATTAAACATGAATTGGCCTATTTTGTAAAATCTTATGAAACTTGAACTTTTCAAAAATTTCAAAAGTCCAATTTTTTACCAAAATACTATTCAAATTTGAAGAAAAAAATTGGTATAATTTGAGTGCCACTCTGATTTTTCATACTTTGAAAAATATTCCCAAACGTCTGAAGCTTAATCCAAAATTAGGCAACACTTTCAGTGGCGCACGCAAGGGGGGGCTAGGGGGCTAAAGCCCCCCCCCCCGACCTACGAAGTACTA
>FIZT01056896.1:0-10877 GCA_900065295.1 Paracoccus marginatus
CCTTTCAGCAGAATTTTCTTGACTTTTGACAAGTACCCCCCCCCCCCCATCCCTCCCAAAAAAGAAAATGAACTTGAGGGAGTGGTGATTTTCCCCCAGTTTTTCGAACTCACAATCATATGAAAATTTCAAAAAATTTGGAAGATGTTATAGCTGAAGCAAGGACGAAATTTTTTGAGAAAACTGAAATTTTGGTTCAAATTAAAGAAATCGTATTTTTTTCAATTTTTGAGGGGAAAAAATTGTTTTCTGAGGCAAATGCCTGACTTTGTATGGCTTTTCAGAAGCTCAAGTGCACCTATCAAATTCTGAGGAAAATAATAATTTCAAAATTTCGCTCGAGGGCCCAAACTTGCTCGAAGCTGCTTCCATTTATTTGATTTGGTGGGTCAAAAACCCAATACTAAGCAAACTTCAATTTTTTTCGTCGATGCTTTACTTCAAAGGCAAATCTTTCTTTTTTTAAATAAATTGAATCGTCGAAGAAAGTTTGAAAAAAACAGATTTTTGAAAAAAAAAGGATCATAATCTGTCCAGAAGATCACCAACTAACACCACTTCACTCTACTCTCGTTTATACGCGCCAAATTGCCCTCGATGAGCGGATTTTGACGAGGCATATTAAGAAAACTAAAAATTATAAAAATTGGCTGGCGGCTCCAGAACGTTTCAAAAACATTTCCAACCGATTCGAAGAGTCAAAAAAAGGGTACGTACCAAATTTCAACTTTCTAGCTCAATAAAGTAAAAATTTTGCGAATCTGAAATTTCGCAAAATGACTTCCTCAATTTTCTTATTTAGCTTTTGTAAAAAATTTCTTCCCACAAATTTTCTAAATTTTCTAAAATATCAACAACCTATTTATCGAAGAAAAGTTTTATTTTCACGCAAAACCAAGGATAGAATTCTTTTTCCTTGAAATTATTTTTAGAAAAATCCCGAAAGAAACGCCATTCGTAAAAAGTTTTACTAGACAAAATAATAAAAATTTCACGATCTCTCAAGCATTCAGCACGAGTATCGGCCAACCAACCAGCCAACCCTCCGAGTCAGCTCGGGTACCTTCGCACGAATCATTATTAATTTATAGACGAGGAAACGAAAAAGTACCTAAACGCAACTTGCAATAATTATTGCCAAGATTCGAGTCGCACAGGCTCGCAATAATAAAACCACTCGACGGTTTTTTGATTTTTTTTTTTTTTACGCGTTTTAATCTCGCGAAGTGTACGTAGTATACGTAGGTACTAGGTAGGTAGGTATAGTTTGGACGAAAAAACGAGGAAAACTCCGTATTACAGGTATAATGATATTTTGCATATTTCATAAACCTCGAATATTGCATGTCCGTACTTCGTACTTGGTAGAAATAACGCTGAAATAAAGGGGTGAGGTCAGTGCTCTTTCAGCATCGTTTTTTATTCTATCTATTCAACTTTTCAACTTGATTATTATTTTCATAGGGTAGCATAAACAATGGTTGTTTGACGGAGGATAAGGGTAATTTAAAGACAAGGTGAACAACCTTGCTGCCTCACGAATAACATGTATAGACAGACGACCAGATCCTATGTACGAGTATATTTGAATAATAATTTTTCATTTTTTTAATTCTACGTTTGGTATCCACAACACACTTACTGTCTCTATGTCTTTTTTTTTCTTTACTCCTATGAACAGATATGACGTACTATATCTTGGTTATGATATGCGCGGTCAGTCTAAACGGCACCGTTTAAATTAAAGCTCTCGGTTGGGAACCGGAAATTCTTACTTGAAAGTTTCACGCACGCGATGCCTCTTCTAAGTATAACGTCAATGTTTAATCCCCCACGTACGTATATATTTCGAGCGAAAAGTCCCGCCTATTACCTGAATTTTACCGTTTGTGTGTGCCAGTCAAGAAAATTTCAATTTCGATTTCCTCGACGCCGCCGCATGTACGACGTACTGAAAAATTTATCAGCTCTTGACAATTTACAATGTATACATTATACAATATACTATAACAGGAAGGGACAAACTGGAAATGTCTACAATCACGAAAAAACGCTAAGCGTTTTAATTTATTTACTCGCGTACATTGCATTGCAGCCGGCGAAAAGGGCAAAATGCCAAAAAGCCTTTCTTTCTCGTTTGTTCGCCGATTGCCAACAATTCCTGGTATTAAATTTTGACACCGTATACAACACAATTGCCATGCCAGGCCACCTCTAGGCTCTAATAGATTAACATTGATTATGATTAATTTATCGTGTAATTGGATAGGTTACTCGTATATTGATTTATAAGCACGCGTCTGCTGTACTCTTTTAAGATGCGGTATTCAGTATTTTTTTATTTTTTTTTTAAATGCCACTATGCAAACAAATAATTTCTGTACGATATAAATACACGGCACGCGGGCTCGTACATATTATCATATTATAGGTATACATAGACTCGAAGTTAGTTAAGTTAGTTTACTCGTGCATCGCGTGTACACTGTATAGCGCCGCACCGCGACGGATTACCCGATCGTCGGTCGTACACATAGTGCGGCGGTATACGTATAAGTATTGAGTTATCTGCAAGCACGTGGTTTTTAGAGAATACCTGCGGTGCGGTAGAGCGGCATCAGATATGGTTAGATAATTTTATGGCGGCGGCTTGTTCCGCTTAAACGGGAAGTGGCGATCGATGATAAGACTACACACGAGGCAGAGATGGTCTCATGAAAAGACGAGTTCGTACAGGAGACGATAAATTGATTAGGTATGGAAATATGCAGATACGTAAGTGCTATACGTACATAGCTTGTATACATACGTTATCTACCACACATAAATATCATGTATTCGCGCCGGAGCGTAATTTTATTGAATAATTCAAATCAGCGGTATCTTCAGTAAGTATACATGTAACCACAGATATGACCTATCGTAAAAAAATGAAAACCGATAAATAAAAATATGATTTTTGCCTAAACGTCTACGAATGAATACGAATTCTGGCTGCTTCAGGATGGCTCGCTGCAAGAATTCCTAAACGTAAGATCGCTACTTGCATTAGGAGCCACAGAGAACGATGAACTTACGACGAAACATTAATTCATTCGACTTCGACCCGAACTTTAGTCACCTGCAACTGCAACCTAGTTCAATTTGTGAACACTTTTTTTGACTTTAACAGGTTTCTGTCTTTCATGATGCATAGCAAGATTTTGCGACAAATGTATTTTTCAAGCGGTTCAGGGCTTCATCCCCAAACAATGATTTTCTCAAAATATGTCGATTATCGAAATCGGCATTTCAGCATTTTTCTAAAATTTATCGCGAAAATCGATATATTGATGAGTTGAGAATGTCTCAAAAAAAAAAAAATCAGCTCCCTGCGACTCTAGGAGGTTGACCCATGACTTCTCAAAGTGAGGTGTTCCTAAAAAAAGAAAAAAGAAAATTGATGCCCCCCCCCCCCTAGAGTCACGGGAAGCTGAAATTTTTTTTGCGACATTCTGAACTCATCAGTAACACCTTACTTGAGTTTGAACGAAATCGAAGTATTTTTCTATTTTTTTGTAATTTTTGCGTTTGTGTGAAAGTCATAGGCTCGTGAACGCCTTACTTCCCACGAGAGCGTCGTGGAAAATATGAGGTATCTGTAGGGGCTCAATTTTATGAGTGGTCAGTTTTCATTATTTTTGACGATGTTCCACTACTTCAAAATTTTTGAAGCTTTTATGGTGTATTTAGGGATAAATAGCGCACTTTTTGAAAAAAAAAATCTATCATCACTATGACCATTTTTTCAAAATGGCGGCTCGAAATTTTTAAAACGCCATAACTCGGCGAAAAATCGCTCAAAAAATTTGAAACACAGTTTGTTCTTCTTACCCTGTAGAATCGATCTAAAAAATGCAAAATTTTCAACTGCATTTGGTGAAAAATAAAAAAATTAAGAAAAAAATGTACATTTTGGTCCCTCCCGCCAAAATACTTGCGCTAGGAGTCCAAAATTTTTATCAAAATTTTTCTCAACATGCGGTTGACCTTTTGGAGTAGGAGTGGTTGAGATTGGTTTCCTCCAAATCCAAAACACCATACTTAACCGAGTATGCCCTTTATTTCAATTTCTTAATCAAATTTTTAAGTTTTCCATGTTTCGAAATTCGAAAAAGAATCTTAAAACTTGTTAAAAAGTACGTGTTTGAAAAATTACTCATTTTTTCAAATGTGTTGAATCTTCGGTTTTTCAATTTTCAATTTTTGGATGTAAGTTTTGGTTTTGCAAAAATTTATCAACTTTTTCCATTACTTATTAGTGAGTTTTTTTTTTCAGTATTTGAAGGTTTAACATTTTTTGAAATTTTTTGATCATCTATTTCCAAAAAATGGAACCACAAAAAATTTCATGAAATAAATTTTTTAGCACTTGAAGAACTGAGCATTTTTTGTCCCTTGGAATTTTTTTAAATCTGTTCTACACATTTGTCAAAACCTGATATCATTATTTCATTTTCAATCCGTTTGATTTTTTGGTAATTTGACTTCTGAAAAATCAGTGGTTTCAAAAATTTTTATCGAAAATTGGACATTCAGAGTTTAAAATTTTTTAGCAGGTTTGGTGGTCAACAATTCAAAAACTATTGAA
Organism: Paracoccus marginatus; assembly: GCA_900065295.1. Taxonomy (NCBI): domain Eukaryota; kingdom Metazoa; phylum Arthropoda; class Insecta; order Hemiptera; family Pseudococcidae; genus Paracoccus; species Paracoccus marginatus. The sequence goes on from FIZT01056896.1 coordinate 4,631, forward strand.
GTGGATCAAAAATTACAAGAGGCAAAATATGTTCAGTTTTTCAAACTGTAAAAATTTTGACCCACGAAATTTTTTGTAGCTCCATTTCTTAAGAGAATTATCGACAGCTGGTACGAACCTGAGTGGGCTGTTTTCAAAAAATATCGTATTTTTTCGCCCCAGTTTTCAGGATTGACTTTACGAAAAGAAAACTCACCTCATCCTCCATTCGGTTTTTTTATAGCCCAGGAGCCTAGACACCCTGTATACAGTGTATATCTACAGCCTGTAGAGCTAAAAACTTCATCACTGAAATTTCATACCCTCCCAAACAGGAATAGAAAATCGTTCGAACTATGTCGCCATCTCTTTCCAATCCGATGATATTAGGGGCGGTTGTAACTGTAAGTGTAATTCTAAAGAAAAATGATTCACGATGGTCTAGACCTAGTGTATTCGTGAAGAATTCTAGAAACACTGAATACGTAGCAAAGTCTGACGCTCGTATCAAATCCTGGAATTGAATGACTAAAGGAATGACAGCAGATCTGGCAGGAATGCGAGTATTATTAATTAACTAGCAAAAAAAAAAAAAAAACATCCCAGAAACTGGATAAAACCATTATGCAGACGACTGGTCATTTGAATGCAACAGCGGGGGAAAAAATCAGTTTAAAGTAACATTAACGAGAGTAAACATCTTCGGCGGACGTACCGAGAAAAAAAATGACTACAAAAATATCCTCCATTGATTCTAATATACCCCAAATGATCTTCATTATGTGAAGAAACGCAGCTCACCCGCTGCGGACACGATTTTTTCCACGATTACGGAGACCGCTGGAACACCACACAAGGTTCCTTTTTTTCCTGCTGCTCCTGCCGTATTTTTATACCGTCGGCTGGAAATTACACCAAGTAGGTGAACCCATTGTTGGATTTATGTCGGCCCGAAGGCCAAAGCTACCTCAGAAGTTCACCGATGCTGTCATAATGGCATGATCCATTGTGACAGATGTTTACTATACAAAAATCCTCGAGCCTCGGCGCAGGATACACGTTGTATAGAAAAAGGGTTACCAGGGGTAAATTTAATTTCTTAAAGAGGATCGGTGCGAAGGTTGCACATGCTTTTGGATTTTGGTGAAGAATACAATTACCATTATTTCGAGTCAGGAATAATATACGGAACACGAGTAGGATATTTTCTCGTATAAAAGGGATACACAAACCAAATGGCTCGGATTTTTGTTTCGTGCGGCATGGCAGAGGTTTCGAAGAGGTTGAGAGATGAGATGAAGTAGCTTGGAGACGACGACACCACCAACGCAGCAGACGTTTAAAATCGCCATAATGACACGAACCGTTCGTTGGTTACCTACTCGTCGGTTGTGATTCTGTTGGAAGAATCGTGGCACCTAATTATTTTTCGTGAAAATAACTCAGCCTAATAGTCGTCCATTAGGAATAATTTGGAAGAATATTACGTTGGGCCGCCATCAACGAGAGTCGAAATGACCCGTACGTATACGACTGCGACCATCGAAAAGATGGAAAAATTAGAGGAATTTAATCGACGCAGATGATGCGAATATCGACGATTTTGTTCGCGTTTTGATTTCGAATCGACTTGGAAACGGGGAAATACGTAGTATTCCCACGACCGAGCTTATTACAGGTGTTGCGCTTTTCAATAGAAAAAAGGCAGCGGTGTATTGGGGGCGGAGGTGAGAACACAACGAAATTAATGGTTTACCTGGGATCAATTTAGCGCGCAACGTCGAATACAGACGAACATAAAATGACCAAAGCAAATGATCTACGTCGAGGGTTAAAAGAAGAAGAGCGCGAGGATGCGTTCAGGAAATGATATCCGTTCCGTTTCAGCGGATTTGGACAATGTTATCGTACTGTAGAAGGAGGAGGAAAAAAAACGCCGGCGTGGTGGCCTCAACCGTCAAGCTATGTCGCGTCATCGAGCCATCGCATCGGTTCGTTCATCCGATCTAAACGAGTAAAAAATACGCCATCGCCATTGTGGCCCGAATAGCGAGAAACGAGAAGCTAGAAATGCCTCTATGTTCCTCTATTTATCTATACGTATTCGAAATACCATCAATTCTATTATTTTTTTGCCCAGGTATTGTACTTTATGGGTTCGGTCAGGGCGTACATGTGGGTGTGCGATATATTACACTAGTTTCAAAATCTACCGGGTTTCCGTTGTAATTATCAGACCGGTTGCTTAAGATTATGTTACAAGAACAGGAGACGCCGAGTATCGGGTCTGAGATAATTTTCGGCTTCTAAAAAATAAAACTCGCTTAGGTATGAGGAAAAATTCTCTCGATGAAAATCATTTTTTTAAAACGAAATTATTTTATGAAAAAGTGCCTCTTTTTATTGAAAAAATTTGCAGATTTTTTTCGAGAGGAAGAGGCAATCAATCATCTGTTGAAACCAACCTAATATACGTTGGAATAGCATCAGAAGGATCTTGGAATGGAACTTGCAAAATAAATTAAAAACTATGAAAATACACCATTCAATGTCCAAATTTCATTTTTCTAATTTTCACAAATTTTTGAAAGTTTAAATGACTCCACGAAGTACCAAAATTTTGTACAATTGAGATAGAAAGCTGGAGTTATCTATTTATCATTGTATCTTTTTTTAACTTCTCGATCGATTAGAACCAAGTTTGAGTAGACATCCCAATTGGTCAGTTTTTGCGAAAGGTCATCAAGTCACTTTTTTTTGAAAATCACTATTAGATCGCTGCTTTGAATTTTTTCAAAAATATTTTTTTTTTGTTTTTCTTTCAAGTTTTGAATTTTTTTCACGATTTTTCTTTTTCTTTTGATTTTTATTTTCAATGCCAGTTTTGAAAATTTTAATAGTTCTTTTCCAAAATTTTTTCATTTTTTTTCGATTTTTTTCAATATTTTTAAAAAACTAAAATATTTTTCTCCACTTTTTTTCAAATAATTTTTTCCCCAAATTCTCCTTTCTTCCTTTTCAAATTTTTCTTGATTTTTTCATCGAAAATTTTTTTTTAATGATGAATTTTTTGAAAACATTTTTCATTTTCACACCTTTTTTGAAAATTTTTCATTTCTTATTCTTTTGAAATTTTTTCAGTTCCTTTTTTAAAATACTATTCCAATGAACTCAGTGACTTTTTCGATAGAAAATAGTCTCATGGAAAGTACCTTTAAATAATAATAAAAAAAATCAAGTCCCAAATTGAGATGTTTGTTTTGAGCTGGTCTGGAGCTTCCATCAATTTTTTTGGATTTTCTCCATCTGTTGCTTTTTCCACAACTTGTGAATTCAGAAATTTCTGGAGACTTTGGAACGGTTCAAAATTTTTTTCAATCAATGTAGAAGACCCAAAGTAGAGTTCAAAATAAATTTTAGGCAGTAGATTTCGGCCTTTTTTTTTTGAATTTTCAGAAAATTATCCTGAAATTTTCAGTGCACCATATTTTTAACCTCACAAATTGATTGCAAGTGATTTTGAGCTGTCCAGAGGCTTCGTCGAATTTTTGAATCGTCTCTTTTTCTTAAATACCGAAAAATTGGAAAAAATTCCCAGAGGCTCCAAAATGGCTTGAAATTGCTCCTAGTTGATTAAAAAGTTGATAATCGGACAGACTCAAAATTTCAGCCTTCTACTATCATTGATATTTTGCATAAATTTGAAATAAATTTCCGAAAATTTGTCAAAATTCAAAAAATGATGCTGGTGAAATTTTGGATTCTGTAAAAATTTCTCGAAAAAAAAAAAAATCTCTGACGAAATATCACGATAACTTTTTCAAATTTTCTCATTCGAATCGAGCAACTATCGTCGTTGCCTTTCTCGAGTCTATTTAAAAATCAAAACGGTACTGGTACAGGTATTTATTAGACCACTTCCACGAATCTTTTCAGTCGGACCTTGGACAATTGTACATCTCAAAACAAATTTCCATTTCAATTGATATATCAACTTATCAAGACTTCTGTTCATCGTGGCTGGATTTCGACTCTACACGACATCTTTTAGTGTACAGCTTCTGTAAAACGAAAACACAATCGAAATGGAAAATCGACCACCGACTACAACACAGCTACTTACAACCAACAATTCTTCCAAGAAATCAAACCATACATACGTACTGTACAGCACTGCAGCATCCAAAACGCAGGTCCGCAGTCTACATACCTATCATCTGTATATATAGACCGAGAAACCCCTGACTGAATTACCCTTCGAATACGTATAGGTACGTAGTCTTGGTAGCACCACATGAATCATTTTATATAAAAGCGCTCGTCTACCGAGAGATACGATTCTACCCGCGACGTGGCTTGTAAAATGGCTCTCGAGTGGCGTCGTGCAGGTATACCGGTTAATCCTTTTTTTCGAGGAAATTAAAATGCATAAAGAACGTACGTATGCGCGTCTTGTTGTTCGCGTGTATTTACTTTCACAGCGGGCGTTTTCGTTTTATCATACAACAAATCTGCGGGAGGGATGCTATAGGCATTATGGAGGTTGAAAAATTGCGCATCTTTTACAAAAGGAAACTACCTTGGGTATACTATATATCCAGGTGGAATGTGTATGTAGTGTACTTCTGTGGTAACGCCTTTTGTGTATATGTACCTATGTTTCGTTTTCGGGCAGCGCGATGCGGCGGCGTTGCCGATCGTACAATGTAATTTAAAATAATTGCACCGAGAATCGGGCTCCGTTCAGGTGTTCGTGGTACTACGCGAGTAGGTACATGAAACCTATACGCAAGGGTTGTGTACACCCTGGTGAATCGTGACCAAGACTATCATCACGACTACAGTATCTAGTATTTGAATTTACGACTCGAAAAATTCCACTTAAAGACTTGTTAAATATAAAACAAGGCGAAAAAAAAACTAGTTCTTTTAAAATAACATCGCATCGTACCGTGCCCGTGCATCCTTATATCATTTCGAGAAATCAATTATAAACCACGTTTCGTTTCATCGATCAAACGCCTCTTTGCTCTGTTCATCGCTTCGGGACATAATTTAGGGTAGCTACTGTGTTTAAATTATAACGTTTTTTTTTTCTCGCCCATTACCACCATTACACACGTATCAACGTTGTTCAAATATATGTAAATATTATGTTCTATTCGACAATGAGGCCGGCCACGGCGGTACCATCAACACCGTTGTTGTTGGCATAACGACAAACCTTTCTGTTACGTCGATAATTCATTTTCAACGTCTTCTCGCCGGTATCTACCTATCGTGTGCCGAAGCCGATGCCGCACGTCTGTCGTCGCATTCTCGATGTGTATTTAGGTAATCCAATGCTACGTAGTGTATTATGTAGATACTACGTATTAAATGGTACACGTACTTACTGCAGTCGTAGAGTAGACTATGCAGCACAGAAGCAATAAGGTGCCTGGATTGTTCATATTTTCCGACGACGTCAATTTGTTTTCCATCCGTGTCAACAGCACAATGAAACAAACAATTAACTGTTGCGGTTTATTTGAGACGATTTACATAATTTATGTTAATGTAATGCGTCCGTCCAAGCTTGGCCGCATTGTGCTTTATGTTATTAATACATCGCCGATTGGTACTCGCATCGGCACGCAACAGTGCCCAGTGCGACATGGTCGTACGAACTTTAATCAGCTTAAATTAGTTGTCGACGAATTAAAATGTTTAATATTTCGTGTAATGGGCGTCTCGAAGAATTGCACTATTTTTATTCGCTTCCTGGAAATTATACGAACCGAGTAAGCGTTGTGCTAACAGAAATCATAGAAAGGTGTAGTTAGGTATAGGAAATGTGATTCTTTTGAGTCTTTTGAGAATGGTTCTGTTTGTCGAGTAGAGTTTCTCTGCTGAATTTTTTGGGCTCGAAAACTTTTTTGAAAATTAAAAAAAATTTTTTTTGGTCTACCCAAAGTTGAATTGACGTTATAAAAATGCTGAGGCGTATTTACCAATAGGCAACATAGGCAATGCTTTTGGGCGCAACATTTTTGAGAGTGACAGTTGAGGGAAAAAAAAGGAAAAAAGTATATTATTCTCAAGTCCAAATTGCCATTTTTTGTAAATTTTTCTTGAAATTTTTGCCCTCGCTTCGCTCGGGCTGTATCGTGCTTCGGTTTCAGGATTAATAGGTTTACCCACATAGTAAAAATAACTTCAAAAATGACCTATTGGGGCTCAAATCTCCCATCCCCTCAAAAATAGTCCATTCCGCCTATGTTCAATC
>FIZT01056899.1:8095-19931 GCA_900065295.1 Paracoccus marginatus
TTAAAAATTTTTATCCGTTTTTTTAAAAAAAAAAAAAAAAAAAAAAAAAAAACGAAAACATTCAACTTGTTTTTTTGGTCTTTAGAAATGAAAAATATTAAAAATCTTTTTTCAAAAATTATTCATCGATAACGATAGATTGTAGTTTGAGTAATACGATTGAATATTATTCAATTCGTTCTCACACATGCATTTATTCAACGTTCGCATGAATCATGGTGACTTATCTTATCGCTATCTACTTCTCTACTGTAAATATTTTCACCCCCAAAACAATCACTACTTTTATGAAGACATTTCACACGAAGTCGTAAATTTTAATGCTAAATGAAATACATATAACTTCATTGTATACCTCAACATTGACAAAAATTACACCCAGCCTATCTTATTAAAAAATTGAAATCAGTACGTCTAAATTACACATCAACGTCGATTTTGTTTTCAGGTTCAGCTTACACACGAATTTAACGATCGTATAAGTAAAGAAGTTAATTATCTGATGATGCATTTTAACTGATAACGAGTACGAAGAATGTTTTCTTGTTCCGTGCGTACGGCGATTACACCAAATTACTCTGCTACTCTTCCGAACGGTACGTCGGCATTGTTGTGTTTTTTAAATTAATAAATGGCGAAAATTAATGTTCGCAACAGGTTTTAAATTGTAGTTGGCAAATTGAGCGTCTTCGCATTATATTTTGTAATAACTTAATTGGATGTGAAGGAGTTTAAACGCGAGTGTTTACCGAAGAAATTGGGTTATAAGTAAGGGATACCCGTGATGAAGTTGATTTGAACTTGTATTGATACCTTGGCTGGTCTTGGGACTTGGGTTGACAATCTAAATTGATTAGAAATGACTTTACAAACAGCTGTTGGAAAGTTTACGACTTATGTATATGTAAGTTGACAATGCAAATCTACCAGCTAATAGCGTAAAATAATATTGAATACATCAACGATTGTCGATTCGTAAGCGCACTTACCCCAAAAATGGCAGCAACAGCAAGCTAGCAGAAACTGATGTAGATTGTAGAGTAGAAGCAGAACTGTTCAGAATGATGAAAAATGTGAAATGAAAATCAAAGAATTCGCGGATGGATTGGCACTGATTACAGTTCTCAAATCTTTTCACTAACACTAATAATTAATAAAATGAAACAGCGGCACATATTCGTCAAACAAATTGAATTGAAAAAAAAAACAAAAATTGAACGAATTCATTTTCCAAAAGTCAAAAGTTTAGTAAAGCAGTGTAACCTCTTGAAAAACAAAAAAAAAATTGTATGAGCATGTGCAGTAATCAGGGCAAAACTAAATTCTCAAAAAATTCAGTGGTCATCAAACTCAAAATTAAGCATAAACTAGTAATCAAAACCTGAGTGATAACTGATGAAAAATCACGTAGAAGGTTACATGAAATTAGATTTTTAATTTTAATTATTCGATTCAGTCGACATATTTTATGTGTGTTAGTCATTTTTAATATTTATTGTGCGTCGACTTAAGTTGAAAATGAATGTTGAACGGTGGGTTGTCCTGCTTCTGTCAATTTATCGGATGCAACTCAAGAAAAAAAGGAAACTACTTGAGGTATATTCAGCATATTAATAATATTCTCTGCCGCTCATCATTCATGTACTTTTAGCCTTTTATTTTGTGCATTCCAAGTACTCAATTTTAGGACACTAAAAATAACAATTTTAAACTTATTATGGGGGTTTTCAAAGAATTATTGTGTTTTCAGATAGCTTCAGGAATCACCACCAACAACCCGTTTACGTTCCTTGTAACCGGCCGCCTACAACCAGCATGTTCGGTCCTCAGTACACAAATTCTTCTCACAATACGAATTGGCACGGCGCTGCACATCCTCTAAGTGCAACGGCCCATCAAAATACATCGAATCCTTTAGCAAGTTCCTTTTATTCGGCGCAGAATACGATGTTGTGGCCAAATCCAGCTTATCAGACGTCGTCTCCGTACGGTACGTTGAGTTCTGTTTTTACAAAATAATTCCAAATCAATGAACATTTTTGCGTATCTACCTCTTACCTATTAGTGCTCAGAGTTTATAGTTGTTTAATTCTACAGCTAATATGTATGTACAACAAACTCTCCCTCTGAAATTATCAAGACCGTTGTAAAAACACCGGCCTAGATCTCTGGAATTTGTAACAAGCAGCATCTGGAAATCTAATAATTCTGCAACATTCACTCGATTTTTTAGCTATTCGTACGAAAAAAATAATAACGAAGCGGGAGTCTGATGAAAGAACCTTGTAATTTACAGATGGAGCAATGGAGTTTCAATTCGGAGAAGGAAGAGAGTGCGTTAACTGCGGAGCGATCTCAACACCTTTATGGCGACGCGACGGTACCGGTCATTATTTGTGCAATGCTTGTGGACTTTACCATAAAATGAATGGTATGAATAGACCTTTAGTGAAACCTTCAAAACGAATGGTGAGTTTTGTTCTGTACATTCATCGCTTTGTAAAAGTAGTAATTTCATATAGGTATCTAAATTAGAAAATTTTACTTTATAGACCTCATCTAGAAGACTAGGCCTTTGTTGCACCAACTGCGGCACACGAAATACGACTTTATGGAGACGAAACAACGACGGAGAGCCTGTATGCAACGCTTGCGGTTTATATTTCAAATTACACGGCGTCAATCGTCCACTGACAATGCGCAAAGATGGTATCCAAACGAGAAAACGTAAACCTAAGAAACCGCCTACAATATCATCGAGTGGCAACCAACATAACGCCTTGATCAATAATCTTTCTACTTCGCAAGGTATGTGGGTGGAGCCATTACAGCTGTTTAGTCGATTTAACACTCCCTATTTCCACGCACGAAAGATCTAATCTGATTTAGAAAAGATCGTTTTCAACTTTCCAACTCTTGTCATTGTTTTGAGCTTGTTCTTTAATCGATTTTTATGTTTTTAGAATCTCTCAAAAATAGCTGTGATGATGAAAGAGGCTACCTCAATTTATTAACGAGTGCAACTCACGTTAAGAGTGAACCGTATTCAGATAGTATTCCAGTATCCAACAGTAATCACTATTTACCTCATAATTTTGCTGCAGCAACGCACAATCCGTTAAATTTTCCATTTCCGCCGACCGGTGCCACCGAAATTTACCATCGTCATTTTACATCTAATCACAGTAGTTCTAAAATACTGTCTCCTACTTAGTAATGAAATGAGTGATGCTGTTTGGAAACTTCAGCTCTATACGAGACTAAAGAGGTTTTGTGCAATATAATTAAGTATTTAAGAATAATGTTAATTTAGCCCTTCTTCATTTTCTTGTCAAGGTCAGAGGTGTCCTGATGGACCTGAAACCAAATTATGTATTGAGAGATATTTCGTAGATTTCAATGCCCCCAAATTGATGTTTCGTTGTATATTTTTATAGCTTTTAAGTTGTCAGTGCATCCCAAACTTATAGTCGATTTGTAATTGTAATATTTCAATTCAAATTGCTTGAGATAATTGTGTAAAATATCTGTAAATTTAACCAGTTTATCTTTGTATGTTTTGTTAATAAATATTTATGAAATACATGTAATTGGGTCTGTGATCAGTTTTATTGATAATTAAAAATTGTTTTGTAAATTGGAAAAAATCTGAATATTATTCTTTTAAAAGATTCATTCAAAACTTTCAAAAGAGTACCGAACGAAAGTCGAATTTAGACTTTGAAGTTTGAAAATTCTATACATTTCTTTGTGTGAAAAATTGTGTTGATTTTCAATCCTTCAATTTTATTCAATCTAATTATTTCAATCAGACTATTAGAATTTCAGATTTGAGATTTACGAAACAAAATTACGAAATGAGAAATACTTTCTGTATGGTGTAATGCTCTGCTCGAATTCGAATTCAAAAGCGCGAAATTCAAAAAATGTAGTTCTCCAGCCAATCAGCATTTAGTAGGTGTACAAGTAGGTGTCTTCGTAATGACGCGGTAATTACGATCACGATCCCAGAAAGTTGATTCGCGAATGAACGAATGAATCGTTCTTCTGACATCGTCTAAAAATAATGGAAGACTCAAAATAAAAGAGCGTAATTGAAATTCTTTAGAGTGTAGCGTTGTTGCACACGTAACCACACACCACCTAGTTATCACAACATAAACACCAACATCTCCACGTGCGGCGCCTTCACTGATCGGAATGAATGTGTTTTAAAATTTCTAATTGTGTTTTTCTAATTAATAACTTTGAAATTAAAAGTAAGTAATTATATGTATTAGTAATGTTGATAACAATTCCATTGTGCCCTTTCAATTTTTCCCATCGCGTTGCGAAACTGATGTGTGACGAGCTTATGTCGTGAATATGTGTTTGTTTATTCAACACAGTACCATATTACACTACATCTTTCAAATTTTCATTTTTAATGAGTGATGAATTTCTTCTGTTTAGATGTCTTTCAGAGGAGGTGGATTTAAAAATCGAAACGGTTTTGGAGGAGGAGGCGGAGGTGGTGGCGGTGGACGTTTCAGTGGTGGACGCGGCGGTGGTATGTTTATGTTCAAATTTACTACCTACTGATTTGTCAATAAAAATGTAGAATACTTTTTCATCCGTGATTCGTATTATATTTCAAGGTGGCCGAGGTGGTAGAGGCGGTTTCAATAAATTTCAAAACGATGAACCTCCCGAGCAAGTAATTATTCATACCCATTTGTCTAATCCACTAGCATTAACTATGTAATAACAAACCTCTGTGTGTATTACAGGTTATACCTTTCGCTCACTTTAGTCATCCTTGCGGAAACGATTTAGTACTTAAAGTTCAAATGGAAGACGTACCTTATTTCAACGCTCACGTATTTCTAAAAAACAAAGAATCCATAGGTAAAATAGACGAAATATTTGGAAGCTTACACGACTACTTCGTTTCGGTGAAATTAACAAATGACATGAAAGCTGGTTCTTTCAAAGTTAACGATGAGGTAATTGCAAATTTCTGATTCGTTTCTACCCAATATTTTTATCTTCTTTTTTCTCACCGTGTATTTTTTGTTCGTAGTTCTACATCGATCCTAGTAAGATTTTACCACTGAAAAGATTTTTACCACAACCACCAGGTCAGAAAGGCGACAGGAAACCTGGCGGCGGCGGACGCGGTGGTCGTGGTGGTCGCGGAGGAAGTAGAGGCGGCGGCTTCGGTGGTCGTGGAGGAGGTGGACGTGGTGGCGGCGGCGGCGGCGGCGGATTCGGTGGTCGCGGAGGAGGCGGACGTGGCGGCGGTGGATTCGGTGGCCGCGGAGGTGGTGGCCGTGGTGGCGGAGGACGTGGAGGTGGCGGAAGATTCAGTGGAGGCAGTAGAGGAGGTTTCAATCGATGATGAGTTACTGGCTAAAATATTGACGATGGTTTGATTTTCTCATGTGTACTGTTTCCATTTTTACATGTATTTTAGTCCTCGTATCGAGAGAGCAAGGTGTTACTCTGTCTACTTTTTTTTTTTTTTTTAATAAATGTCTTGTTAAATTTGAATACTTTCAACTTTATTATTCATTTATAACTTACGTATTTTTGGGCATTATAAACTTCAACTTTGGATAACGTTTTTCTAAAAGTACTTCGTTTTTCGGTTTCGTTTTAGAAAATTTAAAACTTCATTTCTGTAAATTTAGGAAACTAAATGGAAACAGTATTTTCAAGTTTTTTTTTTCTCTCAAAAAAGGGGAGTTGGTGAATTTAATTTTGGTAAAAGCTAAACTACGAAGTACGAATTTGTAGTCATGTTGAATCGGTATTCATTTATGACTTCCCTGGTTCATATTTGATACCTAAGGTATTACCTATCACACAGCTCAATATGCTGAATTTTTCCCTTGGGAAGAGGTACGATTCTTATTTAGCAGTGCAGTATTCTTGAAAATGAATTACTTGATAATTAATTGAATTATCCGAAAAGTCAATCGTAACTATTCGGATGTCCTTCGAATGTATGGTAATTATTTGGATAACAATAAAAAATATTGTAAGTACGAAAACAGTTGCGACCCTCGTTTCATCACCGAGCAGTAATTCCTACGTGGTCAGTTCACTTCTACTTTAAATTGACATTTCATCGACTTCCACTAATTTTCATTACGTAATCTGTTTCGTAGGCGGTGTCATGCATAGAATGAAATAGCAATGCGAATAGAAACAAATCAACCCGCCTATTCGTCTACTTGGAAAGGGAGACAGGAAATCGACGATAAGAGTAAGATTATGATATTGATATCGTTTTCAATCGTATCTCGATAGCTGTAGAAGATTTGACGTGTGTGGCGTTGTTGACAGCATGGCGAATTCATACTGCATCAAAGAAGAACCGCTAGAGAGTTTTGACATCTATTCTCAAAATTTTCAGAATTTTCAATTTTTTCCTGAGACAAATTCGCAGACTGGGACTTCGCCACTCTTTGAACGTAGTCGCAATAACAATGACGGATTTGAATATGGACATGGACAAGGACCTTATTTACCATCGCTACCTTCCGGGATTTTCCAAAATTCGTGGCAGAATGTGTCAAATAATTATTCCAGGTAAGGGTTTTGCCAGTTTTTCATTTTTAATCGTTCGATAATGTTTGGCAATAAATTCCAAAGTGACGATGTAAGCGTTTAACACTTTCTTGCTTTCTGAAATATCTCTTAGTGACCAGGTTTGAGGGATGGAATTTTTTCATTTAAAAGAAATTAACTTCAGAATCTGCTGATCAGCTGAAAATTCAAATTTTTGAAAAAATGTAAAATAGAAATCTTCATTTACTTTTTAAAAATTCAGGCTTTCATCCTTTTTATGTAGACATGACATGACGTATCTATTACATTTCTAGTTATTGCTAATTTTGGGGTTAGAATTAGGAACGGAATAAGTGACGATCTGGCGAAATTTAATTTTGTTAGGTAATCGTAAAGTAAGTATTTCATTAGGGGAAAAAAATTATTACATATTTGAAAATTCGTGGAATTTGGATTCTCAGAAGTCAGAATTTTTATGATCACTTCTCATGATTTCGTTTATCGAAGATACTCATGTCTTTGAATCGATATTAAAACGCCATTAAATAAGAATAGGCACTACTTGACTTGCAACAAATAGACTAAACTCCTTTGAGAAAAATAATTGTATTACTCATCGTTATCGAGTTGGGTAGAGTGGAGTTCTTCGTCAAATGACCTCCAAAATGATATTGGTTGTTATGATTATGAAATGAAACGACACAACGGAACGTTTCCAAGAAATAGACGTCTTCTGAAACGTCGAAATAACTTTTGTAGATGTAGATGTAGGATGTAGATAAGGTTTCGTTAAACATCATTGTACGAACGAATGGTTGATTTTTTTTTTTATCCGTCGGATTTTTTAAGAAATGACTCGCCTCTTTAATCTTACATTTTTCATATTCCAGGCCCATGCCAACGTATTCTGTGCATCCAAACCAGGTAAACGTTTCGTTGCCTTCGATTTCACCTGATTGCTTTACACCCAATACTACCGCCGGAGTTTCATATTCGTGGCCTATTCGTTGTAAGTTTACTGCAGATTTTCAACCTTCGAAACTACCTACATCTTGTGAAATTACAATTGATTTATTTACTTACAGTCGATCCGGTTGACGGGAGAAACTCATGTGCAGTATCAAACAGCGGCTCACAAAATTTTCAGCTACCTTCGGACAGTTTTTATTCTAGTAATTGGCCTCTGAGGTACGAGGACGAAAATCAAATTTCATCCACTTGCCCTGATCTTTGCAACATTCGTAAGTACCAAGACCAACATGGTGTTTTCATGCGCCAGCGCCATGCCATAGCTGATGATAAAAATGATACGTATTTTTCAAGCTGTTTCCGGTCAGTCGGATTATTCTCTGAATTCCATTCCGAATGAGTCACGCAATAGTTGCCTTCGTATTATCGGCTCTGCTAATAAAAAGAAACCCTCGAAAGTGATACGAAGAGTATGTACTTACTTTTTGAATATCGATTCGATACCTGATTTTATGATGTTTTTACTTCGATAAAAGATTTTTTTGCATTTTTGTATTTCTCGTTTTCTTAATTCTTCGTAATTTTCCCCAGGGAAGTTTAGTGTCCGTCCAAGATAAGAAATGCGTCAACTGTGGAACGGTTAAAACAACGCTGTGGCGTAGGGGTCAGTTCAATCAAATTGTATGCAACCCCTGCGGCCTATATTGGAAATTGCATAAAGAAAAGAGACCACGCGGTTTGTGGAAGCCCACCTTTCAGGTGAATGAATCAATTTTTTATTCAACCGTCAATTTTTTTTATTTGAAATTCGATCGATGGTAAAATCTTTCATCCGTTTTGCAGCAAAGGAAAAGCAAACCCAGAAGAAAATAAGGCACGTCACGTCGTTTTGAGTGAACCAAGTTTTCCTCTTCAGTACCCAATGAGGTATTGCATTTTATCTTCCTTTTTTATGTTTGAATTTGAAAGCGCATCGGCTTGAGTCTTGAATTTTGATAATTAATTTTTGTCGTTGAAAAAATTTTCATGTTTTTTTCACTTTTATTCTATTTTTCAATTTTTTACTTTTTTTTAGGGTTTTAAAATTTTCTGAAGCTTGTGAATTCTATTGATTGAATAATTGAAAGTTTTTAATTTTAATTTTTTAAATTTTTTTCTTTTTTTGTTTTATGTTAAACTTAGTTGTCTTTAAAAAAAAATATGAAGTTTTATTTGGTACTTTTTTTAAAGGTTGTTGCTTTTTGAAAACATTTTTTAAACAGTTTTATTATATTCGTCTTAGGTCTGATTTTTGTTGTATTGTAGGCTAAATCAAATTTGAGAAATAATGCTCTGAAGAATTTATTGATCATCTGATAGATATTAATTCGTAACAATCCACTTAATTAAGCCTACACAAGTATACATCATTTTTTAAAACTAAAACTTAAAATAGGTTCATTAAAATCTAATCGTGAGTTATGTGATTAATCGGCTCTGTGCGAGTACCTGATATTAAAATTAAGAAGGTGTGATCTGGGCAGACGCACCCGAGCCAGAATCGGCCGCCGCTGACGTATTCCCATCTGCGGAATCAACCGATGCGTTAGCACTACTCGCTGCATTCGCGCTCACTTTGGGTGGTGGTGATGCAGGAGGAGGTGGTGGTGGTGGTGGTGGTGGGTCACTACACGTGCACGGTGGTGGACCACAGTCAGGTGGACTAGGAGGATCATCCGGTGGTGGAGGAGGATCATCTGGTGGTGGAGGAGGATCACATTCTTCTTGAGTGATACTAGCGCTCGATTCTGCATCAGCTTCAGCAGTAGTGCTTTCGGCAGGCGGATCAGGAGGATCGTCGGGTGGTGGAGGAGGATCATCTTCATCGGGTGGGGGAGGAGGATCATCTTCATCGGGTGGGGGAGGATCATCAGGTGGGGGTGGAGGATCACCGTCTTCTTGAGTGACAGTAGCGCTCGATGCTGCATCAGCTTCAGCTGTAGCACTTCCAGCTGGCGGAGTAGGTGGATCGTCAGGTGGTGGAGGAGGATCATCAGGCGGTGGAGGAGGGTCATCGGGTGGCGGAGGAGGGTCATCTACATCTCGAGTGATACTAGCATGCGATTCGGAATCAGCTTCAGCTGTAATACTTCCAGCAGGTGGACTAGGAGGATCGTCGGGTGGTGGAGGAGGATCATCAGGTGGTGGCGGATCGTCAGGTGGTGGAGGAGGATCGCAGGGTGGTGGAGGAGGATCGCAGGGTGGTGGCGGATCGTCAGGGGGAGGAGGTCCTACGGACGCCGAAGAGCTCGAACCCGAATTAGCCGATGCCGATACATCTCCACTGGAAGGACCTTTAGATGTAGCTTTGGCATAAGAACCCGAAAGTGCATTAATGTTCAGTAGTGGTGTACAAACATACAGACAAGGCAGCACCGCGAACAACACGAACAACGTTATTTTCATTTTGAAACCTTCTAAGTAAATCCGCGGTGAAAAATTATTCGAAAATAAATTCACCTCAAATAAAAACTGTGAGAAAAATCGTGATAAAAAAAATAATACCGAAGACTAGCGTACCTATTTGAGATCGATTCGAACAGTCATAAATACCGTAATCAATTGTAGCATAACCGAAGCCAGCGGGCTGTATATATACGATGAAACCGTTGCGTCGAATAGAAATCTCGCAGAATTTCACATTTGATCAAACAAATTCATCGCAAAACATCTTGCAGATGAATTAGAAACAACTAGGTAGATATCACATATTAACATCAATCATTCGTGTTTATGCGGTCGCGAAACAAAAGATTACTATAAAAAATAACATGTGTTATTGTTGACAATAATTGTTTGATTGGAAGATTTTTAGTCGTGTTGTTGTTCGGATGTAAAACACACGATGGAATTTTTTACTTTTAAACGAGATACGAGATATACCTGCGTATTTGAAAATTTTCCTTAAAGGTGTTTTGGAGGATAGGTATGTCATTTTGAAAATATTTATGTTGGAAAATTCTGGTTGATCGAAACAAAGCATATAAAGTACTTACATACAGTGAAAAACACATCGAGCAGAGTGTTTACGAAAAATTCAAATTTTCAACCAGCGCTTACATAGCATATAGTATTCTTCTTTTATCGTGAGCTGTGCAATATCTTTTTGATAGTAATGCGATTCATTGCGATATATATAGTAACTTGCATCACCCTTGAAAAATTTCGTGCAAAAATGATTTTCAAATTTATAAAAAAAATTTAATTTTAAAAATTAAAATTCTTGTATCTAAAATTGTTTTGAGCTGAGGTGGAGGCAAATTAGCATACCTCCAAGAGAAAAAAAATTTTGGGAGCAAAGCTTTTACTGCGGAAAATTGTCAAGAGTGATCCTCCAAACAACCTCAAAAAGTTACCACCCCACAAACCGCAGGCAACATTTTCCAGGAGGTGGGCCCCCCAAAACGTATATTTTTTACATTTTCTCCTCAGGGTTTGATTTTACAGCAAAAATAGCTCAGTATTGTTTTGTTCTACACTCAATTTCCTACAACTTTTGTCTGAGTAATTTTAATGCACGTACATTTGGCGAGGAGGTGGGGAGTCCTAAAGAAAAGTGGTTTTGGGAAAATATGCCTAAAAACCTATTTATAAGTATTTTTGCTGAAATTTTATTCAAATAAAATTCAATTGAAAATTTGAAAAAAAAAAATTAATTTCAAAACTATTTTTTTTTTCAACTTGAAAATAATAATAAAAATATCCAAAAACGATATTTTATAGAAAATTCCTGTGGTATGGTAAAGGGTTCATTTAAACTTTTGACGAAATTTTGCCAAAACTTTGGTAACGTTCGATTCGTTTTGGTGAAATATAAATTTTGGAACGCCCGAACGGTTTTTCACTGCACCCCTGGGAGATGGAGCCTCAATATGTGCGATTTATTGTGATTTTTTTCCAAATTTTTTCGATCTCTGAAATGGTTTTAAATTCGACTTCGAAAACTTTGAATTGTAGTTTAAATTTGAAAGTTTCAGCTCGAGTGAATAGCACCCATAAAAAAGCTGCGAAGGAAACCAAAATTTTTAATGTATGTATTTTTTTAATAAAAAATTTGCAATTTTCAAAAATTAATTTTTTTCATGGTAGAACTTTAATTTTATTTATTTTTTTCAACTTTCCTCTTGAGGAGAAAATTGAGAAAATTTTATAAATTTTGCATATTCCCACCAATTGTATAGTCTACAATCCAAACCCGAAAAAGTGTTCAATGGGTGTGCTTTTTTTGGGAACAAAAAAATCAGTTGTTTTTTTGTTGGTAGGGGTGGGGCAA
>FIZT01056904.1:0-17502 GCA_900065295.1 Paracoccus marginatus
TATGACACAATATATTCAAGTCAAAAACTTCCTCAAATCTGAGCAAAAACTGAAACAATGGAATTTTTGTTTCACATTCCATTTTTGATAACGCGTAACTCCTTCAATTTTGACTATAGGCAAAAAATGAATATAACTTTTTTTGTTCAGATTTTCATCCTCTACAAAATATGTTCTATAACTTTTACCCCTAAAATCAAAATTAGGGGTGTAGCGGTACATTGAAGGAAGTGTCAAGTCACGTGACTTCACGCTCACGGTGGCACGGGTTAACGTGACTCGATTTGGTCGAAACATGACTAGAAGATGTTAGGGGGATGAGACGAAAAAATTTAGGGGGTATGCGTATAAAATTTCAAAAGTTCGAAAATTCTGGGACACCTTAGCCTACACGTTTGGATTTATGCGAGAGCACATCAACGATCGAGTGATGGAACTTCTTGTGTAAAAAAATGAGGAATGGAGGAGATGTATGAATGAGCTTTTAATTTTTGGCTGATTTTGCCTATTTTTTTATTTTCGCAAATATTTTTTTTTAGGAATTTTATGAAATTTAAATGAATAAGCTGATGGTGAGAGGGGCTGGGAGAGGGAGTACCAAGTATTTCGTAGGTAATATCATATCTATACTCAACGTTTGCGATTACAACTTGAAAAATTCACGAGCCACCACTGCGAAAACTTGCCTCTAACCAGTTATGAAATTTGTAAAAAATGTTTTTTTGACTAATTTGAGTTTGCTAAACCCAAATCTGGCGTCGGTTTTCAAATTGGAAGCGTTTTTGGGCGTTTTTATTTTTTTGTTTCAAAACGCATGTGAAAAGCCAGCTAAGTAGCCTTCGGATGGACAATGTTCATAATCTCCCCTTTTCCAATTAGAAAATGTTCAAAGTGTTTTTCCGACTAATTCAAGTTTGCTGAACACGAATCAGGCATCGCATCGGTTTCTTTTTTTGGAAGCGTTTTTCAAAAATTGAAAAATCACCCGTTGGCATTGATGCCAAATTGTGAGAAAACCAAAAATTGAATTGATATCGAGGAAAATTTCAGTGCTAAATTCGAATTCTATGTGACCAAAAAAAAAAATCTGCTTCAACGTCACCCTATGTCTCACATTCAATCGCGCCCTGAGCTAAACGTTACGTGGCAATTTTCAAGAAAAAGAAGTTATCGTGGACGGGACGGGACGGGACGGGACGGGACGGGACGGGACGGGACGTAATATTTCTCTATAATGCGTTGGGTAATAATAAATATGTAGGTAGGTAGGTAGGTAGAAGTACCCAAATGCCTAAATTGTCTAAACAGAGTAAGTTAATTGCTGTTGTTTCGAAAGAGGTGACCGTAATTCTGACGATTCGCACGCAGACGCGTCGCGTTGCCTCGCCTCGCCTCGTATCGTTTTCATAATAATGCTACCTCAATCCTCAACTAAACTGTTAGGTAAAACTATTCTCCGTATACGAGACTTGAGAAAATATGTACTTACCAAAATACCTATTATTCTAGAGTCATGCTAGCGCTCTATGTAAACATTGCCATTGTCCCCCATCCTCACCTCTACTCTATGGTACTTCTTTCACTAGCGTGAGGTAAAATAAAAAACAAAATACCTACGTGTTTAGTCACAGACATGTTACAGTTGAAGCATATTAGCCGACGGTTCTCTTATTGGCTTGACTGGTCGCGTAGGTAATAGCTCTACACACGTATTGTAGAGGGTGCATGTTTTACCTATCACCCAACGGCCAACGGAAATCTAATTTATATACCTGTAGGTATACCTAAATCTATCCTACGAGTAGCGATGAATGTACCCGTCTATTTCTTTTTCATTCATTACCTGTTCGTACTTCGTACAACTACGACAGGCGTACAAACACTAATGTGCCCACTCGCATTTTTCAATTTGTATGACGATCTATTTGAAACGTGCGCCTGTTTCCAGCTGCAGATTGGTTAAATTTTTCCGAAAATCTTGTTAATTTACTGAAAAATTTGAGACTATATAATTATGAATGTAAAAGTATTATTATTACCTATTATTGGTTCGTGCACAACTACCTACCTACTAGGAAAAAATGCCATTGCTATACCGCGCTTTTTGACTTGTTGCTCGTTTTAGTAAAGTCCTAAATTAGTTATAAATACATAGAAGAATTTCGTAGAATGAAAAAATAATGTGTTACTCGAGTTTTGGTTACGTCAGCGTCGCACGGTGTACCATACAATTCATATTATGTATCAACCCTTATGACCTACGGGTACGGTACACCTATATATCTAGTATATATACAAATACCTATACTTTGAGAACTCGAAATCAAGTTTTGGAAGTTGAATAAATGATGAAGAAATATTTCCGCAAAGTTATAATTTCGGTTGAAAAGCCGACCTGGGGGGAGGGGGTATCGTTACACCCACACCACATCCATCACGCACAAACCCAGTTACCTCTATCTGTTTCGTTCTCGCTGTTCGAATTTACGATAAGTATGGCGAATAAAAATAGAGCAAGCGATTTTCGCCTTTACGATACTCATACAGAGACAGACACGATGGTAAAAAGAGATAACATCGCGAAGATGCTGCGAGTGGCCTTGAGAAAACTCTCATCATTATTTTTATTCATTACTACGCCAACAATCAGACATTTTTTGGTGCATACAATACGTACCTATCTAGGTACCTACTTTACTTATTTACTACTTACACTAGGTACTCGTATAGAAAAACATGAACTACGGATGAGGTGTACCTAATTTGTAACTTCCCTAAACGTATGTACTTACGTATTATTATTGTTGAAATTTTTTCCCTCGTACTTAATCGGGGCACCCCCGCCCTCACATGCCCTGTCTTACAAAGACGGAGATGCGATGCATAAAGCTGGCGGATACGGTGATTTATACCGAATAGTGAATATTGAACCGCGGGACCCGGAGTAGGGCAGCAAAGAGTAGTAGCGGGAGCGCGAGCGTGGAAAAGCTGATAATACATACATGAAAAGTTTACGCGTCTCTGTCTCTATTGGCGGTGCCGGTGGTGGCTTTTTGCTCGATTCTCGAGCTACCATTCATACAACCGAGCGTTGCTGAATGACCTAGGTACTGTTGTTGGGATACAGCTCGACCCTGCGCCCTACCGCCAGCCATCCTTCTCACCATTCACCTGCACTTCGGTCACAGCCTACGCAGCAATGACGTCAACGCCGTTCGATTTTTCATTAATTTCGCCAAAGCGCGCCTTATAAAATGTGACGTAATGGTAGCTTTGCCTCGCACACAGTAGAGAGCGTATGCTCGGTTTTTTTCTCTCTTCTTTTTCTTTTTTTCTAACGTTATTTTTGTATTTTTCATACTTGTCTTGTGCTTTTTTTTTCATCAGATATCCTCGCTGCATGAACGTAAAAATATAGCTGATGTGAAATTACACAAGTCTCGTCCTGGGTATATATATGTATCTTTAGTGTTTGTGGTGGTACCAATACCTAAACCAACCTATAGGTATCGATTTCGTTTTAGTGTCTCAATTCTGCTCGTTTTATCTAAATTATCAAAAGATACATAGATATAGGTATACCTAGACTTACGACCTACTACTCCATGTACCACATACTTAGCCCCAACGTGTATTAACTTCCTATTCTAGGTATACATTACATACCTATAGGTACAATACTCGTACGAGTTGGAGCTTACTCGTCTACCTGCCGATCTACCAATACTCTTGGTAGGTACTCAACTCACTATCTATGTGAAATGTACCAAGTTGTGTTTATGCCGAAATTTGATATGGTATCGATTTCTCTGCCGTTTCATTATCTTCTCAAGTCTCGCGTCACACTAATTATAGGATACAATGTAAAGAAGTTTCTTCGCCGAATACCCTAAATTTTCGGTTTCTCCAGTATTGTTTGATTTAGAAAATGAAGGGGCTGCAATTTAACTAATCTTATTATTGAAGATCTGTAAGCCTTAAAAATTCAACTTATGAAGAGTGTTGATTGAAATTCGAGAAAATGGCAAACTTTGAAAAATTGGTAAATTTATAAAATTGAATAATTCTGAACTCTGGAAAATTTCAAAAAATTTATGAACTCTGGAAAATTGAGAAATTTCGAAAAATAAACCAATTTTGAATAATTGTCCAATTTAGGAAATTTAACAAATTTTAAAAAATTTGACCAATTTTGGAAAATTGACCAGTTTTAGAATATTGACAAATTTCAAGAAATTAACAAAATTGACAAATTTTGTAAAAGTGATAGATTTAAGGGTTGGAAAGAAGCAACTTCCTACTTCTTTTTTCTACATACCTAATTATCTAACCTTTTTTTTCTGGTTGGCACTGCTTGACTGCATTGAAAATTTTCTATCATTACTACTTCAATTCCATTATTAGGCAGCTTTCAGAGAATCAGAATAATATTAGGTAAATTCAACGTGCAATGGAGTATGAAAAAAATTGGTTCGATCCAAGTTTCATTCGTTTTGTATTGCTGTTGATGAAAAAATTTCATTCGCTGCTTCTCTCTTCCGGAATGGGTAGGTAATTTTCAACTTATTGGCTCATAAGGCATAGTAGGACAAACATACCTATCAGATTTGCAAATGCCTACCCATTTGGGAGTAGTTAGCAAGAATGAAGATCAGTACCCTACCCCCATCGAATTGGGATACGTACGTATACGTACGAGTGTAGAAGTACATACCTGTACGATATACATTACGTGTGCATAGTAAGTACGTACATGAATGTACGTACATCACACACACAATACGTATGATAGCGTGTATTAGGATCGGTTTAGGCAGGCGTGAGAAGGGCCCAGAGGAAACGAGGGGGTAGCGCAGAGGAGTGTTTCATGACGAAAGAGCGCGCCATGGTTGAATTTGGTCGGAGTTCGGCCACGTTTTGCTGCATATATTTCTATAGTGTAACTTATCGATTAAAGTTAGCAGGTGTGTGCTCACGCTCTGCGTTCGATGTTTACGATTTTTTATCATGAATACGTCGTTAATTTCGCTATGTATATTTATATATTGGTGCAATTTAGTGAATACTTACGCCTTGAGCAATCAAAGATCGGGTAAGCTGATTGTAATGTAATTTACTCGCATCCATGCGAGAGTGTCGTCGCGCTTAAGGTTGCGTATGTTATTCGCCATATTCGCACTTGGCGATCGCTTTGGCTATTCGCGATACAGCTGTGTGGGGTATTTTCATCGCCTATGTATTATTAAGTTGGTAATAAGTATATACCTGTCTTGTAGGCATCTTTATGTGTAGGTACGATATATGTATACCTATGTAGGACCGTTGAAGTAGTTTGACATACGCTTGATGCATGGTGCTACCTATACTACCAGCTTACCTATATTCTTATCGTAAATTACATAGGTACGGATGGTTCTCGGTCGTGTGTACGTCTACGTTCAGCCTAGTAATTTAGAGAAATCACATTCGTTTACAAATATTCCAAATAGGTACATATTGTATCTACGCTGCTTATTACCTATGCACGTTTGTGTAGTTTGTTGACAACTTGTTGACAGCTGTTGTCTCAATTTTCTCATTATTTCGTCGGTATCGATGGCGTTGACGACAGCCAATTGATGTAACGTCGAATTAGTTCATTATTGAAATTCAAAATAAAGTCATCGAGCATCTAGTAGATCCAATGATTTGTCCATTGAAAGCGATTATGTGGTACGGTGCTCGGGGTGCACGTACTCGTAGACTCGTATGCGTGTAGGTGTATCTACTACCTACCTACAGCAGGCTTACGTTAGGTGTAGGTAACGCGTAACATCTGTTTTGTATTATTTATTCGTCGCGTCATGTCTCTTCGTCAAATTAAATAAGTTTAGACGAGAATACTTATCGGTAAATAGAAGAATAATGCCAATTGCCTATATACCTACTGATTGGATCGAAATTTTTTTTCAAACTTATCACACGCAGCTTGTACATACTCGCTGTGTATAAAGTTTCGAAAATTTCTCCTAGTCCCGTCCTCCTTCCCCCGTATAAGAAGAATTTGAATAACTGTACGAAAAATGCGTTTAGATAAATTCACGTCTTCGTGCCATATGTCTGCCGATATTTTGTAACCTAGACTGAAGCCAATTTGTTCTCTGTTTCAACACGCAATTTCTTTGGTCATATGTTTGCCTGTGCACGAGCGAAAATGCTTTATTGTTTCGAATTTTTCATTGTTTACTTTCTAATATTATAGGTACTCGTAATTGTTGCGCTCGCACTACCATGCATACAATTGCGTACTTATCGTAACTGTAACGGAATAAAATACGACGGATACAGAAAGATACGCCATAACATTATGCGTGGGCATAATACCCTCGTATAGAAGCGTTCTCTTCATTCTTGTGGGCAAAGTTCGAACGAATCGTGCCGTTCAAAACGTTGATTTTTTATTTTTACTCTAAATAAGTATCTACCTATTCACCTACGTTATACGTACCTATTTGCCATTGCTTTGCCGGTTTTATTGCACGATTTTGAGCTTGTAAAGAATCCAAGCTTAGGTGCTAGTTGAGTTTTTGCATTTTTTTTCTTCTTTCTTTTTTGGCAAGTTTGAATTTTAATGAGTAATGCAAAGCATGTAACATATGCCTCGAGTGTGAAAATGTATACAGGTAAGTACGAATTCACGATGCTATTGGTCGATATCCAGCTGCTAGTGGGATATTGGTACGGGTACCCATCTGGGTACGTATTCATCTTCTGTACCGAGTTGACTCGACTCATTTGGGGAATTTTCGCAGAACGAGAAGAAAATGAAGAACGTATCGTAGTCAAGCAATTAGCGAGCATGATTCGCGAAAGTCAAGAAAAGCTGCAAAACCAGCAAAGACAAAAGGACGACTACGAAGGCGAGAGGGCGCAGTCTGAAGCAGACGGCGACGAGTACGTAGCGGCGCTCGGCGATCCCGAGCTAACGTTCCAATATAAAAACCAACCTGTGGTATTGCCCGCGTCCAACAACGACGTCTCGTCTAATAAACAACCGTTCGCCGTTCCGCCTACCGACGAAAGATATTTCGAAAAAGGTGAGTATTTTCCTATTTTTATTTTAATTAAATCGAGCGGACAATCTAGGTGCCTAGACCTAAGTACCATACCTGCTGGTGCCAAAGGCTTATAATTCCTCATCGACTCATCCAAGAACATAATTATGGCCTTGGATCATCCGATTTTGTACGGAATTTCATTCGTTAGGCGTACACGAAAAATACTTACGAGTTTTAAAAATTTATGCACCGTTGAAATGTGAAACATTTTAGCGAATCGTTGGCGAACGACTCGCTATATTTTGAAAAAAATCGTTCAATTCTGATTTTGCAATTAAATTAAATCGTACAATTCGTTAGGTACCTAATTTTTGAAATCAGAATGACTTAAAATCCATTTTGGATGTGACCCTTCATCACCCTTGATTTTTTTTTTTGGGGGGGGGGGGGATGAAAACCTGATGGAGAGAAATTGAGGACAATTCTTGGTCTAATTGGCGTCGAATCAGTCCAATAGAGTTTCAGATTAGATCTACCTGCCCTACATGGCTCTAATCTCGTACGTACCTATTTTATCTTCACTCGTAGATTTCTCTGAATCCGCCGAACCTTTGCAAGCGCCGCCCTCGGGAATCGAAAACACGAACACCGTGCCGGCGACGCTTTCTCTGTCCAGTGCCGGCGACGGTGGCATCGCCACCAAAAAGGAACCACTTAACGAGACAGAAGAAGAAATCCAAAGGAGGAAACTATACGCTCATTTAACCTTAAATCCGTCTTTCATACCGTACGGCCAAGTGCAGTCACTTCGTCTTCCAGCGGGCGGATATTATTATAACGATAAAAACGGAACATATTTCCTGGGTACGTTACCAATACACTTACATATTAATACATACGAGTGTACTACTGCCTTATGGCATGACTATGACGAAGAATTGTACCTATTCGTTTTGTTTTCTTCTTTTCAGCGTTGATATATGGAACCGTGTGCGCAATATTAGTCATCACGTCCGGAGCAGCGTATGTTTTTTACAGGTAATTCAAAAGTACCTACCTACGTACCTAGACCTACTATGCAAACTTAAGGTTCCATAGGTATAGGTTGTGTATTATCAGTATACCTTCTTACGTACCGGATGTACATTAGAAACGGAGCCAGTAGGGTTGCCAATTCACTAGAAAAAATTCTTTTTGTAGTTTGTGACATTAGGTGCCTATGTAGTAAACTGCACTTATTGGTATTTTTCTGATTTAGGGATTTCCATCCTTTCACCTATGCCAGCTAACCGAACCACGCTCTTGTGTCTACGTAGAATTATGAATTTTCTCGACAGAGATGAAAAATTGATAGGTATTTCATAAGTAGGCGGTATGAAAACTGTAGGTGCCAAGAGATGTTTTGTTCTGTTCTGTTTTCATCAGCGGATCTGGCTTTTCTTTTTTTTTTTAAAGGGCACCAAGGGCCGAACTTGGGTCGAGATGGCAAAACGATTGGATAATAATTTTTTTGGGATGAAAGGTAAGGGATGGGCGGGGCGCTAAACTCAATTTCTAAATGTTGAATTTTCTAGTTTTCGCAATTTTTTTCATTTTTCACAGTTGTTTTTGAAAAATTTTCAATTTTTAATGAATTTTTCATTTTTACAAAATTCTTTATTTCCTCAGAATTTTCTATTTTTACAGAATTTTCAATTTTGTAAAAAATTTTTATTCAATTTTTATGAAAAACTCTGCGGAGAAATTTTCTCGAATCGTTCGGAAGAAATTGGTTGGGGCCAAAAACTTTTTTCAAAGGGCCTGACGCACTCAGGTCCACTTTCAGAATTTTGTGCTCGAACAATTGCGTTTTCGATTCGTGTTCTTCTGGTTTTAGGTTCTGTTCTGTTCTGTTCTGTTCTGTTCATGTTCACCATTCTATATAGTAGGTAGAGTTTTCTGCTCGAAAAAATTCATTTCATTTTTTTCCAAAGCTTACAGCGTAGCCTTTTATTTAGGTACTCACTTATTAGAAAAAAAAAAAAACAAAAAAAACGTCGTGATATTTATTGCCAATTCGTTTCGGAAGAGAAAACACTTTAGTCTTGCTTAGGTATTGAAATCTATTCGCTTATTATGGTACCCCCATACTTGCTCAGCAAGTGTTGAGTATACTTTTGCTACCCATCGACGGTTTATTTATCGAAAACATTTAAATGATAACCGTGGTTAGGTTAGACTTCCTATTCTAATGAATATGTAGATTATTCCACGAGCAACTCATTCGGTGTGTAGTGTACTATTTGAATAAGGTATATCGGTCGCAAAATACTTATTCATCATTATCAATTACGAGTATGTACCTGCCTTCGTTTAATGTGCGAGTAATTCTATGTAAGTACTTTTATTCGAAGCCTTAGTTAGATTTTTCCAAAAAAAATCTGAATACGTAGACGTACCTACGTATCTTGTTTGAAATAATTTTTTTATACTTTTATTAAAAATTAAAAATTTTGATTTTTTCTTCAATTTTTTTTTTTTTTTCAAATTACAATATTATAAACCAATTTTTTGCAAATTTTAATAAATGTTATGTAAATTTTAATTTTCTGGGGTGTAATACGAAAAAAAAAAATTATTCGCATTCTGCTGTAAGGAATAAAAAAGTAAAAAATTCTACTGTTAGTCCGTCTTGAAATTCTTCGATAGGTTGGTACCTCTACCAATACGTATCTATAGCTAGCTACCTACCTACATTTGTAAGGAGAAGGACGTTCCGGAGTATGGTTTGAAATTAATATTAAATACCTCGCACATCGACACGCCATTGCCATTACGAGAGAATTGGTTTGAAGACTTTTTGAAAATTTGTCCGCGTCTAAACGTTTTGGGTACATTCTTGAAATTTTCTCGCGTATTATTACCGTCGTCGGGTTCTTTTTATTAAGTTATCACGCTGTAAATTCGCCCTTGAAAAGCGCCGCACTAATCGAGTACCTACCATAGCGAACCGAATACTTACGCCGCAAAACAGGAAAGTCAAATCGAGCGATAAACGAGTATATAAAACGACCTTTTTATCATTTTTATCAACACTTTCGCGCTGCTCAGTCAGCATTTAAATCGTTTCTTAAGTAATACTTGGTACCTACTACTTACGTATGTAAATGTGTCGTACTTAATTCTATAATTCGTTGATTCGCGATTTTATTATATATACTGTACATGCTTGTACGTGCAATATACGCGCAAACGAGAAGAAAAATTAATAATACGTATAAGTGAATGAAAAAATAATGATTCCAAATCTCGTTAAAAGTTTTAATAATTTGAAATTAAACATCGACTCTTTGACTGGAAATCTGTGAGTTAACTGATTGAAAATATTTTTGTTCGTTAATTTTTTTTTTTTTTTTTTGTAAGCTTTTATCAAGACTCTATACCTACTTAGGTAGAGCTAGGTACATACCTGTAACTTTTGCTTTTTACATTTTTATCGTCGATTGTTTACCTATAATAAAAAGGAAACTATTTTAGCTTGGGGTAGGTAATCTTTGTAGGTATCTAACGTGATGAAAATTGACATTTTTCGCGTTTGGATGATTTTTTTTCCCCCTCAAATGATATCTTATAGTACAGTACAGTACCGTACAGTTTGATAAAAATTTTTTCAAATTTTACGTATCAAGTTTTGCTAGCAAAAGCAGCTTGAAAATAATTTCATTCTGTATGTGCGCCCGCAGAAAACTCCGGAAAAATGTAAAAGACGCCGAAGATGTAGACTATCCGGCATACGGGGTAACCGGACCATCTAAAGATGCTCCAGCTCCGACAGGCGATAGACATCTAGCCCATTCCGCACAAATGTACCATTACCAGCATCAAAAACAGCAAATCATCGCTATGGAAAAGTAAGCGCGAAACGTTACAAATACGATAAGCAATAAACTCGTCGATGCTTTATCGTCATTCGTGTCAATTTGTATTAACGTACGTGTGTGTAACTGTGTAATTTATTACGTATTATTTTTTCCCCATAGAAATTCGTCACCCGTGAAAGTACGCAAGGGAACCGAATCCGGCAGTGAAGAAGACGACATGACGGTGTACGAGTGTCCTGGTTTGGCTCCAGTGGTGAGTTGAAATTTCATTCGAACGACTACTGCAGCTAATCCACTCTAGCTGGCTACTACCTAAAAATATGTGTAGTAGTAATAAGCGTGGGTATGTGTGATATGAACCTATTTTACAGACTGGCGAAATGGAAGTGAAGAATCCCATGTTCCAGGACGAGGAAGAAGTGAAAATATCGGCCAAAGCCAAAGAATCGACCAATCAAAAGCAAACGCATTTAGAAGTGAGGAAATCGTCTAAATAATTCGCATCGTGTATTTGTACTGTATCTTCCAACGATGACGAACACGATGATGGCGGCGGCGGCTGCGGCCACGGTCACGCACAACGGCGTCTCGTCTGAATTTGATTTTTATTTATTTATTTAATAACTTTTTTTTTGCCGAAAGAAACCAACAAACGATAACGATACTATTATGCGAGTGCAAAAAATAAGTTTTGTATCTACCAAAGGACCATAATAAATTATAACCGCGAATGATTAGATACCGGCGCATACTCGAGTGAGCTACGTTTTGTTTTATGGGTATTTTATATGTTGTAAATTAGGGGCGAAGCTGGGTATCCCTATACCGAATCTATTTGTATTTTATACTTAGTAATTGGCCCCGTTCGTTTTGTTAAAAAGGAAAAACCCTTATCCATACGCATTTATACCTTGTATCTTTAAGAATACCTATACCTTTTAAGTAAGGCTAATCGTAATCTTTCCATAAACACCTTGTATTATAGCATAATACGTATTACGTATATTATATTACTATAAGTATAGGTATGTATTCTGTCGAGGCGACGATCGCGATTACTTACCATTTTGTTTTTTTATTTTGTTCTTATTTTGCAAAGTACCCCAAGTAGGTACTTATCTACCTACAGGTTGTCACAACCATGAATTGTTTTCTTATTCTTTATCTAGGTAGTTAGTTGAATTACCTCTTGTATAGCCTAAATATGTAGTAGATACCTGCTGTGCTCCTTTACCACCATTTTATCGACGTTTTTATTTTCTCTGTTGCTATATTTTCGTGCAATGCAAACGAGTTACCAATCTGTATACGTAACGTACAAATACCTACCTGCATTTATACTTACTCACCACTTACCACTTACCTGTACTTAACCAGAACCACCCATTTAGTTATAATATTGTTTTTCTCTTCCATTATTCGTCTAGTCTTGATCATGGTTCATGGTAGTATGTTTCCTTCCCCTCCCCTATTATTTCCAAATTCTTGTAAGTTATAGTACCTACCTACGTATGTAGCTTGATTACGCTTGAAACGATCTATGACTGTCATGTTCAATTGTTCATACATGGAGACAGTACATACTATGTGAGAAGGTGTATTTTTGCTTTGCGCTGTGTAGGTACTATAGGTATAGAGATACCTAACCTTTATAAATATGTTGATTTCGTCGAATTTTGAATGGTGAACTATCGAGTGTACATTTTGAGCTTATAACGAAAGAACTGTCGAGTTGAACGCAGCGTGTGATATAGTCATTTGGGTAAATAATAAGTAGATACTTACATTCACGTCCTACCCCTAACGTATACCTTCTGGTAGATTTGTATACTAGTACTGTTACTACTTATATGGGTAGATAGTCAAGATTGTGGCGAACTAGTCTTGTAAAAGAGAAAATAATTTGCTACGACAATAACGTATAGTTGGTACAATCAAAGAAGAGACTTCTCCCCTACGTTGTCCCTGTTTTGGAAGGGCGTCGGTAGGGAAAAAGTCTTTTCTTTCGTTGTTCCAACTATAGCTACCTACGAGCGGCAGCTTCGTTCTGCATTAGCGGATCTAAAGGCGAGCCTAAGCGGGCCAGGGTTTTTTAAAAAAGTTTTTTGTGCGACCAATTTTTTCCGAACGTTTCGAAAAAATTTCTTCAAAGAGTTTTTTTGTAAAAATTAAAAATCCTAAAAATTTTGTGAAAGTGGAAAATTCTGTGGAAATAACAAATTCTGTAAAAATGGATATTTCTGTAAATTTAAAAAAATTGAGTTTAGCCCCTCCACCCCGTCACCTTTCATTCCCAAAAAATTATTTAATCATTTTGCCATCTCGACCCAAGTTTGGCCCTATTTGCGCCCTTGAAAAAAGAAAAGCTACATCCACTTTCCCAAGTACCTAAAGTAGATAGAAGTACGTATGTGTAGTCTGGTCTCACATTTGTGTAAAAAAGGCTTTGAAGTAATAAATTTTCAAACAGAAATTTTAGAAAATTACGTTCCAATTTTGCTTTATTTGAAATTGTTGTTGTTGTTTTTTTTTTTTAACAGTTCTTCTAGCAGATTTTTTTCTAATTGTTATGCAGTCCATTCGCCGACTTATCTTCGCGTTACCTAAATACCTACCCAATGAAGTATATATTTTTTGTACTGCATATTGCCTTTCACTCGTATATTTTCTACCTAGCTAGTATCTATCTAGTACCGACATATAGTACTTAGCTACCTACCTCCTTACCTATATCTAGCTGTATGATATGAGTATAGGTATTAGTTGAGGATGAGGACTTTTACTTCATCGTTAATCATGTTCCAAAAATACTCGAGTATATTTTATTTACGTACCTTATATCGAGTAATTCATCATATTTTATTCTCAGTCAATTGTTATCTACTATTGTTTCGTTTTCTTCCTTCTCATATTTTTTCTTCGATTTTTTTCTTCCTCCTATGTACCTTCTTTACCCTCCATTACCTTGTTACATTGCGATACAATGTAACCTGTATATGGTACCTTTTATCTAATATAGGTACTTCTCTCTATATAAATGATTGTGTTTCTGTACATAGAGATACTTATACACGTGTAGGTACCTAGTACCTACCTACCTATACAGCTACATATAATTTCGTTTTGTTCATTTTTTTTTTTTTGTGGCATACCTCGTAACACTCACCTTTGAAACAATGTACCTACTTACCTACAATAACGAAGAGTCCCGAAGGTATCTACTTTTCGAAATAATTCTCATGTACCTAATAAGAATTTTGAAATTGATTACGTAGGTAATAGATGTACCTATCTTTGTATTGAGTGCATAGGTATTAGCTGTTTTCGGTGTTTACGCTTGTTATGCCGCAGATGTTGATTTTCTGTTTTTAAATCGCATCCACGTTTTGAAATTTAATTTTTTTTGTGTACTCGACTCGAACGTCTTTTTTCTTACATTTTTCCTATCTAATTTTATATCGTGTAAAATACGTGTAAGTACTTATATATCTATGTAATTAAAAATGAAGCCGGTCCTGTTTTATTCTCAAAAGCAGTACGTACGTACCACCTACTACCTACCTATGCGCGATCTTTTGTGGTTTGATTTCTTTACTCGAGTTCGAGTATCATTTATGCGGATGAGCTACCTACCAGATGCAGATACTAAATTACGTATTTGTGAGAATTTTTGTTCCGCTTATCTACGTTTTTTTTTCGCCATCATCAATTCATCATTATAAAAATGTAGAATGCCGCATGCCTTCGTCGTACTTGGTATGTTTTAATTTTTTTCAAAAATTATCCGCGACGAGAATATGTTGAAAATACCTAGACTACGCGTAGGTCAATTACAATTTCAAATCAACTAATACATGGTATCTTTTACATTTTTAAAGCGTTATACTACGTATTTCTTAACGTATGTACAAATATCTATGTGTCGGTTTTAAAACTGTGTAGGTACGTAAAGGTATCGTATCGTATCGTGATGTAACTAACGTAAGCCGTAAGCCACTAGGTATAGGTATAGGCATATGCCTGCCTAGATATTGGTGCACTCGCGTGTATGGGTATGTGTGTATTGTACTATACCTACTTTACCAACCTAGCTATCTACATGTATGTAATTAACTTATATGCATATTTACCTTTATTCATATCATCGAAAGTGGCGAAATAACCTAATCAAATACCTGTATTGAATGACGTGTAATTACCGTTCTTTTGTATAAATATATAAATAATTTTTTTTGGTGTTTTGACGAGTGTAAATTTTTTTTTCACATACAGATAGTAGATACCTATTATATGCGTAGGAACAAAAATACAGATTTAGGTAGGTAGGCATTTGGAGTGTACTCGACTCCTACTAGTCCATCGTTTACAAAATACCAGGCGAGTGGTCTGTCAAACTGAAAATTTTCATATAACCAGGTATGATAAAAAAAAAAACTTTTGTGGAAACGGGTTGCTTGTGTTGAAAATTTGAGGGGCAAATTCTATTTAAAAAAAAATTGAATCGAAAATTTTCTTAAAACATGGGAATGAGCAGTAAATTAAAAACTGAGCAAATTTTGCTATATTCAATTTTTGCCTAATTTCAAAATTGAAGGGAGGGCGATTTTCAATGTTCAAGGTCAAATTCAAGGTCATTTTAGCGGTCAGAAATATCTGAAAAAATTTCACAGTAGGTACTCCCCTCGAGTACCCTTACCTACGTACCAAGTTTGAGTAAAATCGGTTAAGAACTCGCGGAGATGGAATTTTCAGCGAGAAAATCACGTTTTATGGGGCCCCAGCCCCA
The DNA here is from genome assembly GCA_900065295.1 of Paracoccus marginatus. Lineage (NCBI taxonomy): Eukaryota > Metazoa > Arthropoda > Insecta > Hemiptera > Pseudococcidae > Paracoccus > Paracoccus marginatus. The sequence continues at coordinate 15,684 of FIZT01056904.1, forward strand.
AGGGGGTAGGATAAAAATTCGCTGTTGCGCTCTAAAATCGTCTTTTACCAAGACAAGTCGAATGGCATAAAAATTTTGCCGAAGTTCCACCGGAGGCTAATTGACCCCCTTACCACACCAGAGCCTTTTTCAATTTTTTTTAAACAATTATTTTCAACCAACATGATACGATAGCCCCTTGAATTTTGAAGTTGGGCAATAACTTAATATGACAAAATTTGCTCAGTTTTTAATTCACTACTCATTCCCATGTTTTAAAGTACGGTAAGTATTTTTTGATTCAATTTTTTTAAAAATAGAATTTACCTCTTCAATTTTCAACATAGGCAACCACTTCAACCAAAAAATTTTCAGTGGTACCTGGTTATATGCAAATTTTCAGTTTGGTAGACCACTCATCAGGCACCCTGTAAGTATGAGTATTACCTACAACTATTATGTCAGTATGAATAACTATAGAAAGTAAAAAAAAACTATTATACCGTATTGATCTATAGCTGTACTTGGACTTGGACATATGGTTTACTAAGCTACAGATCTCTTTGCAAAGAACAAACAGTCCTATAAACATTTTAACGAAATCTAGACGTTTGTAGTTTGTTCGAAATTCCGAATTCAGATCGTGGGAGGTCTTTGCCACGCCACACCATATCGTTCAAGTTCGCCTTCCCCTTCAATGTTACGTACCTAAAGGTACGTAGATCTACATAGATACATTACGTACGTACAAATACAACACTCGTATGCTGTATAGTGTACGCCTATGTGCGTTGTATTTGTACGTAGGTATTAGAATTATTGCAGGATTATTTTAAAGATGAAAGTGAGACGTAGAAAATAGTATTTTCATCTGAATGAATTTTTCTTGAATCGAGAGTCGAATTCGTATAGCAGTTTTGTAATTGGATGTAGGCAGAGGTACCAACTAGGTACCATACTTCTTTTTTCGAAATCCTCGTTCGTTTTTTTCTATTTCTCGAACCAAACCATACGTACGTGTACAGATCAATAAATTAAACTGCTGCCTACAAAAGCGAATGATTTTTAGAAACATGTGGACTGTTTTCCGGCACTAATGTTGGCCAATTGTTTATATTTTAGATTCTTTCTTTTTCTTCTTCTTCTTGAAATTCACTTTTTCCATCTCTTTCGAGAGTAATAAACGGTAAAGAAGAAAACATCACAAGCGCGAATGAAAGAAAAAAAAAAAAGACTTCGATAAACAAAAATTACGAAGGAACTGAATAGCGACGAAGTAATAAAAATGTTTAATGGTTTCACGAACCGATCGCGTTGCCGTTGCGTTGTCTTGCTTGTTGGTCAGAGATACTCGTATGCTCGAGTTGTGGAAATTAATCACTTTCTGGAAACGTATAGACAGGTCGTGGGTGGGAATTGGGATGCTGTAAATTTTTTACGGATTTTTCTAGAACCTAAATATATCTACCTATTATGTACATATTGAGGTTTATTTGTACCTACCTACATACATTGTTTTCATGATTTGTTATGTCAAATACACGTGATGTACTTATGTATCAATATTATAGGTAACTATCGCATAATTAGGTACATTAGGGTGGAGTGAAATAAAAAACATACCTTGGATTTTGACCAAATTCGGTGAGTTAGTTTACTTTGAGTGAGGGGCGTCCCAAAAAAGTTTGAGCTCCCTTGGTGCACGGGGAGAGGAGCGGGAGGTCCCCATACTGTACCTCCTTTTGAAAAAAACGCTGTTTATTGTGTTTTTTAGCCAGTCATAAAGGTGTGAGAAACCCTTATTCGCGTTTAAGAGGTGCAATTTGAGTTTCTGCATCTT